>PVJI01020544.1:0-28814 GCA_004026765.1 Micronycteris hirsuta | reverse complement strand
CAATGGCGGCCCCCGATCACCGTGGGCTTCCGTCACTCCTCCTCTCCCCAACTCCCCACCGCCTCCTCTGCCAGACTCGGCTCTGCTGGCTCAGCCCTGGCCTCTCTCCGGCAGCGTCACCGGCTTGCGGTATTCACCCGTTGTTTGGAGCCACGCCCTGTTCAGGCACTGGCAGCCTGAGTAGCGGCGTAAGTAAGTCACGGCGTGAGTGAGACCCTCCGTGCACGCTGCCTCCTCCGCCCGTTTCTGTCCCGCTCACCGGCCTGGATGTTTGTCTTCTCCTACCTCCTGGGTGTCGGACTTCCCTTCAGTTCGATTCTGTCCGTTCTGGTTGTTTAATTTTTTGCTACTGCATTAGTTGTATGGACATTCTGGATGTGCGGGCAGCGAGTGCGACCACCTACGCTGCCATCTTGGCAGAAGTCCTATATTTTAGTTGTAATTTTGATGTGGTTGTGGGAGGAGGCGAGCCGTGTTTGCCTATGCTGCCATCTTGACCAGAAGTCTCTTTTGTTTTCTTATATGAAACCTGAAATAGCTTAATGATTGGTCACTAGTAAATAAAAACTCAGCACACATTTCAAACCTAGCCTTTGTCAATAACCTTTTATTAATTAATAGACTTTTTCTTGAGCAACTATATATAGTTACAGAGTTCCCATATACTCCTTCAGTCCCTCATTTCTCTTATTTTTAACATCTTGTATTAGTGTGGTACATTTGTTATAATTGATCATCCAATTTGATACATTGTTATTAACTATAGTTCATAGTTCTACAGTAGGATTCTTTTGTGTGTTGTACATCCTATGGGTTTTGATAAATGTATCCCCATTATTACTGTATCCTACAGAAAAATAGTTTCACTGCCTTAAAATCTCCTGCGGTCTGCCTATTCCTCCCTCTCTCCCCTAGTCCCTGGTAACCACTGTTTTTACTGTTTCCAGATTACCAGGTAGTTGAAATCATATAGTATGTAGCCCTTCTTTCACTTAGTAATATGTATTTAAGGCACCTCCATGTCTTTTCATAAGAAAAATAATGAAAATGGCTTGATAGCTCATTTCTCTTCATTGCTGAATAATATTCCACTCTATGGGTTCCATGTCTTTTCCTGGCTTGATTGCTCGATTGCTCATTTCTCTTCATTGCTGAATAATATTCCACTCTATGGGCCCCCATTCACATACTAAAAAGCATTGCTTGCTGAGGTGGGTACATGATGCAGTGGACAGATGATGTTTTGTTGAGTTATATACTTGAAACCTGTATGATTTTTTGTGAACCAATGTCACCCCAATGAATTCAATAAAAAATAAAAATTTTTAAAAATGTCTTAAGTATCAACATTGATTTTCATAACTTATTTTTATTTTTGATAATTTTACAGTTGTTTTGTGTGTTTTTAATTACTGGTGACTTAAATTTTTTTTCTTTACCTATACAGCTGTATTTCCTCTTTTGTATATTTTTTATTTGTGTTGTCTGGCCATTTACCTGTTACAGATTTATAGTGTTTTCCATATTGGTAACCATGAATTACAGACACAGTGAAAAGCTATCCATTTGTCTTGTAGATTTGTTCAAACATATTCCAAGTTTTTTTTTTTAAGATATTATTTATTTATTTTTAGAGAGAGGGGAAGGCGGGAAGAGAGAGAGGGAGAGAAATATCAATGTGCAGTTGCCTCTTGCACACCCCCAACCAGGGACCTGGCCACAACCCAGGCATGTGCCCTTGACTGGAAATTGAACCAGCAACCCTTTGGTTCACAGGCCGGCACTCAATCCACTGAGCCCCACCAGCCAGAGTTGCTTTGTAGAAGTTTTAATGTCTTTTTCAGATTAATAAACAGTCCTCAAATAATAGAATTCTACTGTAATGAATCCAATAAAAACTACTATAAATATATATTTTTATTCAATTCCCTGAGCCACACCAGCCAGGGCCCAAGTTTGTTATATGTGTCTCGATTTTTATTTTTCATATACAGTGCTGGACACTGTATATGAAATGCCCCTTTTTACTACAAAATCTTGTATTACAAAATCATAGCATGTAATTCTGTAACATAATATCACACTCAAGCACATCATACGACATTTAGGTGAAATGTTCAAATTAAAACTTGTAAATTATTACACCCATATTATTACCCTACCAACCACTCAAGCAAGACTTATTTCTGCCAGACCCTGTATATTACTTATAGCTAAATTATTTATATATTGCCATAATAAACTATGTATTTATATAATTTAACATTTACTTTTATTTTTTTCTAGTTTCCTGTGGCTACATTTATTTAATTGTGGTAAAATACACACAACATAAATTTACCACGCTGACATTTCTGTGGCTATATATTTTTGAGTTAGATGTATTTGTGAGGGTGCAAGTGATTATATTTGAAAGTTTTATTTTTAGTAATAATTTTGTAGTACATACACATATCAGATCATTATGTTGTATACCTTAAATTAATACAATGTTATATGTCAATTATATTTCAATAAACATGAAAAATTTTATTTTATAGTGAGTTAATTGTACCAACTCCATTCATTCCATAGACAATGATTAAACATTTACTATGATAAGCAATGATAAAAATTTAGATAAGAGATAGTCTTACAGTCTAGCAGAGGAGACAAACAATTCTAGGATTATATGATAAACGCAGTGATAGAGGTATACACAGTATACTATAGGTACACTCATTCATTCAACGAATGCTTTAGTGATTAGTAGGCCCCCTATATTCAATACTCAACCAGACAGTCATGGTCCGTGTTTTTTAAAGTAGAGAGAGAACCCTTGAACCAAGGACACAAGTAAATTTATTCTGTGATTTATTGATTTATTGTGTGAAGACTGTCATAATAGAGAAACCATGGCTGCCATGGGAACACAGCGGAACTCCATCTAAATCAAATGAAACTGGCTTTCTGCCTCCCTGGCTGCCTGCAGACTGACCACCACCACGAACAACATAGTAACTGCGGGCACCAGGAAGTTTATGACCCACCGCTACTTCAACAGAAACCAATGGTCACTGGCGTCCTTCACCCTGAGAAAGCAACAGTGTCTAAGACAGAATGTGGGGAAGACTAGCCAAAATGTACAAGACCAGACCAGATATCACCTCTGTATTTGGATTCAGAGCCCTTTTGGGTGGTGGCAAGACAACGGGCTTTAGCATGACTACGGTTCCTTGGGTTACACACACATGAGAAAGGAACCTACACACGGACTTGCCAGACAAGAACAGAACGAAAAAGTTGGGAGGTTCTAAGGCCAATGTTGGTGCCGGCAAAAAAGGAGCTGGAGAGGGGACAAGAGGAGGAGGCAAGATTCTATGGTGACTTTATTTACATCATCATGTGGATTTTTCGCAAGAGGATTAATAAACTGTAAACACTTTTTAAAAATTTAAGTAAGTGAGTAAAATGAAACCAAGAACTCAGAAAGGCTTTAGAGAGGTACTGAAGTTTTGAAAATAGACAGACATGAGCTAGTGCAGTGGGGGAGACCTTCCTATGCAGAGAACACATGTGCCAAGACACAGGGTGCGAGGAAGTAAGACGTGTACGACTTATTAAATGGCATTTGCTGTGGCTGAAAGGAAGTCACTACATGTAGTTAACTGATGAAAAATGAAGCTGAAAATGTAGGCAGGGCCCAAAACACTGTCTTTTATGCTGAGTATCACTTATCCTCGTCTTTTATCCTAGTATCACTTCCTGAATAATCTTTGCCTTTCACATAAAAATAATGCAAGTAACGTTTATTGAGCACTTACTATGTGCTCGTTCTTTTCTAAGGGCTTTACATGTATTTAATCTTCATAATAATCCATGCAGTGCATACCAGTACCATGGCTGCTCTTACATAAGAGAAACTGAGGTGCAGAAAAGTTAAGCAACTTCTTTCTAGTCACACAGCTATATTTAAACTTAGGCACTCTAACTCCAGAAGCCAAACTATTAGCCACTCTGCCTCTCAGTAGTATGTGATATGTCAAGTATTTAAAACATTAACTTTTTTTACCCTGGCTGGTGTAGCTCAGTGGATTGAGCGCAGGTTGAGAACCAAAGGGTCACTGGTTTGATTCCCAGTCAGGGCACATGCCTAGGTTGCAGGCCAGGTCCCCAGTAGGGGGCCCATGAAAGGCAACCGCACACTGATGTTTCTCTCCCTCTCTTTCTCCTTCCCTTCCCCTCTGTCTAAAAATAAACAAATCAAATCTTTTTTAAAAAATTAACTTTTTTCAAGGTTACTTGGAGGCTATAGATTCTGTACAAGGTATCTTTCTATTTATTCTTATCCAGAGTCATCCTGTTTAAACTGTGCTTTTTTAATGTTTTTCTATATGAAGGTAGCCTATGCTTTCACTATTTTCTTTTTGAGATTTTTTGGTAATTATCCTGTTTATTCTTCAAGTACATTTTCACAATAATTTTGTTTAACTAAAGTTTGGGATTACAGGATTTTGGTTAAAAGCACATTCGATTTATAAATTAAATGGGCATGTGTTCAGTGTTTCCACACAAAAAAAATGCTATATATTTCTTCATTTTCTTTCAAATTCATCAGTATATTTTAATAATTTTCTTAAATTAGGTAACATTTAATAAGATTTTTTTTTTAAGATTTTATTTATTTATTTTCAGAGAGAGGGGAAGGGAGGGAGAAAGAGCAATGTATGGTTGCCTCTCACATGGCCCCCACTGGGGACCTGGCCCGCAACCCAGGCATGTGCCCTGACTGGGAATTGAACCGGGACCTTTTGGTTCCCAGCCCACGCTCAATCCACTGAGCTACACCAGCCAGGCTAATAAGATTATTTTTAATGTATTATTCTTATGTTTTCTGTGCTCACTTCTGCAGCACATATGTTGAAACTGGAACGATACAGGGAAGGTTAGCATGCCCCTGCGCAAGGATGACATGTAAATTCGTGAAATGTTCCATTAAAAAAAAAAAGAAATATTTTATGTTTTCTAATTCTTTATTATTGACCTATAGGAATGCTATTTATTTGCATATAAGGTTGTTTTTCCTGAAATGTGAAATAATAAAATGATGACTCAAAAATTATAAAATTTTTTTTAAGAAAGGCATAGATGGTAGCAATAATGTTCAAAAATTCAGAAAAGATTTGGGTCCGTATGAAAGGCTACAGAGGAAATATGGCACTTTTCTTCGTTGTTTATATAGGTTTTACTATGCATTCAAGCTATTGTCACTGATTCGTTTTCATCTAATAGTTCCGAGAATACGAGAGTGAAATGTGCTGGCGGCCGCAACAGAGCCACCTCCCTCCAATCACGTTGCTCTCCGTGACCCATCCTAAGTCTCACACTCCAGGCTAATCATTGACAGAGCTTTACAATCACCAGCTCTCACTGAGGCGTTGATAAGACAGCCCAGCAGTCCGCGGCAGATGCAGCCGGGCTGTGCGGCGGGGGCTGCGGGGAATGAATGGGTTTTCTTCAGCGCTGATGAGAGCAGCGGTCGCTGTAGGGCAATGATGTCCAACGGGGCGCTGCAAAGATCTGTCGTCCTGTCCGCGTTCATTCTCCTGCGAGCTGTCACTGGAGACTCCGGGGACGGAAGAGCTGTATGGTCTAACAGCCCTAATTTCAGCCCAGTGAATGAAAGCCAGCTGTTTCTCTATGACACTTTTCCTGAAAACTTTTTGTGGGGCGCTGGGACTGCAGCATTTCAAGTGGAAGGGAGCTGGAAGACAGATGGAAAAGGTCCCTCTATATGGGATCATTTCACCCATACGCGCTTCAAAAATGTCAACAGCACGAATAGTTCCAGTGACAGCTACATTTTTCTGGACAAGGACTTGCTGGCTCTGGATTTTATAGGAGTTTCTTTTTATCACTTTTCGATTTCCTGGCCAAGGCTCTTCCCCGATGGAACAGTGGCAGTTGCCAACGCGAAAGGTCTCCAGTACTATAACGCGCTTCTGGACGCGCTAGTGCGGAGAAACATTGAACCCGTGGTGACTTTATACCATTGGGACTTGCCTTTGGCGCTACAAGAAAAATACGGGGGCTGGAAAAATGAAACGATCATAGATATCTTCAATGACTATGCCACATACTGTTTCCAGACGTTTGGGGACCGCGTCAAGTACTGGATTACAATTCACAACCCGTACCTGGTGGCTTGGCACGGGTACGGGACAGGCGCGCACGCCCCGGGAGAGAAGGGAGATGCCGCAGCTGCCTACCAGGTGGGACACATCCTGATCAAGGTGCGTGCGGCTGGCTTCGCGTTGCAGCTTCAGGCTATCAGGAGCAGGAGTTCAAAGGAACCCCTAAGAAATGCAGCTTCTGTTTAAATCATTCTCTTTATTGAAACCGGCTCAACTGATTTTAGTCTAACTCACAGGTTCTAGCCTCCAATTTCATATGTAAAGTAGTGTATATTTTATTTATCTAAGATATTATTAAGGTAGTCATCCAATTATTTCTCCAGGAAGTGCATTTTAAAAAATTATTTAACTTTCAATCTACAATTACACAGCATAGCAAGAGAATATGAGCTTCCTTTCCTATGTGTAGCAGATTAAGCATTTTACGTGCAGCTTCCTTTCATTCTGTGGAAAAACAGTACTTCACAAACTTAATAGTTGGGAATCCTCTTCTGACAACCTGCAGCCATTCCAGAATTATGTTAAGGCATGACCATTTTAAATACGTGTTTGTTGTTACTATTGCTATTCTTAGTGGTACTTAGCTACAGTAAGCTAAATAAATGTTAGCTAACTGATACCTATTAAATGCAGGAATTAAAATAAATGTAATTCACAGCTGATTTTATTTATGTGACTTAGAAAAGATGAGACTAATTGTTTTAGGAGTTAAAATTAAACTAGTAATATCAAAACTGAGAAGAATATACTCTATACTAAGTAGAGTATACTAATATACTCTATACTCTATTAAAGCAGTATAATTCAAAAGCTAGAGTTTACGCTGGGAAATGTTAAAATTATTAAATAATAGTGAAACTATAAGCAAAATAAGTTAATATTCATTGAGTGTTTACTATGTGTAGCAGATTAAGCATTTTACGTGCAGTATCACATTTAATCCTCATGATACCCTTATGAACTAGGTCCTATCCTTATCCCCATTTTAAAGATGAGAAAACTGAAGCTCAGGGAGATTAAATAACGTGCCCAAGGTTACAGAGTAAAATTCAGCTGTTGTGAAGATGGGGATTACAAATGACAATCTAATTAAACACTAAATATCTTTATTAAGAATGTTTTTAAAGGAAGAATCTTTTGGACATTTTCCAGAGATTTTGCCTCACATTGAGGCAAACATCTAGAATCAGGTTTAACTTTACTTGGGAAAAATAAATTACGCTGGAGAACTGTTATATTTTGAAAAATTAAAAGAAAAACTCTATTAGTGGGTTCTCATCACGCGTTAGGAGAAGTAATATGATTTTGGGCAATCAAATGTTAAGTATACAGAAATAGAAAATATGTACAGGAACATAAATCATCACTCCATGGCTAAATTTACACATGCAAAAATATCTTCTAACCCTTCTTTTCTTTATGAACTTTCTGGATTATTATCCACGTGCATTGCACTACGGTTCAGTCAACATCTGGCCTTGCAGTAAACAGACTGCATTATGGTTTCAAGGTCACTTACATACCTTTGAATAGAGTCGTATGTACAACTTATTCACGTGTGCATGTACTATGATTTGGGACAAAAGACCTTAAAGGGAAGAAAACTTACAGCTACCAATCATGAAGATTATGCACAGACGTTAGAAAAATGTTGATGTTTCTATTATCTAGTTCTTTTCATTATTAAAACAACACATGCTGGTGCACACTGAGAAGCATCAGATTGTACCCAAGGCTGTGAAGTGAAAAAGTTCAATTCCACTTTCCCTCTCCACCTGACAATCCCAACCTCGAGGAAACTGCTGTTAATAGTTTCTGATACAGTAATCTATTTGAAGTTTTCCATGCAAACACAGGTACAGATATGATAATTTAACTCTTTATTTTAAAAATCCTAAACTGTCGAAAAGTGTTCAGTTACCTGGGAAAATGTTAACAATTAGAATTTTCATTAAAAACATATGTCTAAATGATTCATTTAAAGCCTTAAAAACTGGCTCTCTGATAAAACACAGGAAAAAGTTGTAACTAACAATAGATATTGCTTCCAAAGTTAGAATATAAAATACTATATTTTCAGATATTTTCATTCTTCTCCAGTTTGAGATAAACTATGCCCTTAACACAAAATTAGCACTCTGATCGTGAGATCGATGTTATTGTTTAAACTGGAGGATTGCACTTTTGCCTGCAGATGCAGTCCCCAAAAAGACAGCCAGAAGCACAGGGACTGTTTTCTTCCACATCCTAGTGCAAACCAGAACGACATCAGGTTGTCCCAGGTCTGTCAGTGGCTGCAGGATTACAGTTTTAAATTATTGTGTTTTCCAAGTAATTTCTTCCAATCTCTTGAAAATGTCTATATCACTGACCCAAAGAAGGAGTGTCAGGGGTCCCCTGAGACCAGTCAGAAAGTGAAATGCACTGCAGAACCTGGGGACTTGCAGCACCAGGGAGAAATCTGGCAGTGGTTGGTAGCCCGAGGTGAACTTGCTTTCCCCACTCGTCCCCTCTCTGCCCTCCCCTTGACATAGAGAAGATGAATTAGATATTTTATGTTGCAATGAAGTGTTTCTTCCTTCTTATGCCACCTTGTGACCCAGAAGAAGCATTCTTTAGGATTAGTTTTTTGTCCAAGAACATTTATATAAAACTAAATGCATAGCCCTGGCTGGTGTAGCTCAGTGGATTGAGCGCGGGCTGGGAACCAGACGATCCCGGTTCGATTCCCAGTCAGGGCAGATGCCTGGGTTGTGGGCCGGGTCCCGTATGAGGGCCATGTGAGAGGCAACCATACATTGCTGTTTCTCTCCCTCTCTGTCTCCCTCCCTTCTCCTCTCTCTAAAAATAAATAAAATTAAAAAAAAAAAAAAACTAAATGCATATGGTTATAGACCACTTTATTCCCCAGTCCTCAGTGCTGAAAAGATTGCATGGTGGCTGTGGGGTCTTTCAAGTTCCAGAACGACCTTGAAAACTCCATCTGAGTCTGAAATGTCTTGGTTGGGAGGACACCTAAATTGGGAGGACTAAACGGTCACAAGACTGACCTGGGATTTAGATTCCACTCGATTTCAAATCCGGTGGTGACCTGGAAGCGAGTCTAAGCCTCAGGTAAAAATTTGTTGAGATCACACCCACTAATGGATGCTCCAGGAACAGAAAGAGCATGCATTGATTGCCGTGACCATCTGTAAGCACAGTAATCATAGCTTTAAAGATTATCTATACTTTTGGCAACGACATTGCCAGGTGTCTATTATTATCCCCATTTTACAGAATGATAATTCATGCATCATGTCACTCCCCTGCATAAAATCTGTTAGTGACTCCTTTGGCATCTCTGGGCCACAATGGAAGAAGAAGCGTTTCTCTTGGGCCACACATTAAATACACAAACACTAATGAAAACTGATGAGCAAAAAAAAAAAAAAGTTTTAAGTAAATTTACAGTTTTGCATTGGGCTGCATTCATTGCCATCCAGGGCTGCATGTAGCCCATAGGTTGGACACTCCTGCCCCAAAACTTGGATAAAGTCCCAACTTTTCATCAAGATCTTCAAGACACAAATCCAGCCTCCATTCCAGGCTCGTTCCTGGCCACTCTCCCACCCCCATCACTAATGCCCAGCCCTTGCACCCCACACTCCACTATAATGCACTACTAGCAGTGCTTGATTTTACCTTACTGTTCCCCTCCACTCAGCCTTCACTAATGCTCTATTCAGCTAGAATGTTCCTCTTACTCCCTGCTTTGGTGATATAATGTCCCTCAAGGCTCGGTTTAAGCAGCTACCACCTGTAAGTTATTTTTGATCTTTTAGGGTTAGTGCCTCTCCTGAAGGCTCGCACAGTAACACCCATACCTATATGTCTAGCACCTTGCACAGAATATTAGATACATGCTAGGAATAAATGTTTGTTGAATGAGTGATTTAGGATTTCTATCTTAAACCTGTAATCAAAGATCCAATCTCAAGTTCAAAATTCATATTTCATTTCATTATCACTAATTCCTGAATTGCCTCTATTCATCCAGGGGTGTATTAGTGTGGACTCCTTTGGTTGCAAGTGACAGAAGCCTAATTCAAGTTGGTATGAGCAAAAATGAGCAATTTCCTGGCTCGGTAACCAGAGCTGGGGAATGAATGGGACACTCTCAGAAGCCCTTCATCTCAGTCTTTCATGCACATTTTTCCCTATAGGTTGGCATCATTCTTCTTTGTAGAGGAAGAAGTTGTTTTTCTCCCAAGTTGTTTTTAAAGTTTCAAACTGTTTGCCCTAGGCTCTCACCCCTCAGATCAGCAAACCTCCAAGGTTTCTCATTAGTAAAGGCAGTCTTTGTGTCTGTTTTCATTTTATTTTTAGATAAATAAATATGCATAATAATTTCAATTTGTAGATTTCTTCCCCACTAAAAGTGGAATATTAGAGAGCCTCTGAGTTATCATGCATAGAGGTTGGGGAAGATGAGTTTGCTCACGAGATGGTGGCTCATTCATTTGTTACTCCACTGAGGTATGCCAGCTGCCATGATAGTCTGGGTCATTTCATGGCTCTAAATGATTGTGTTCTGAGACATACACTGTTTACATAGTATCAGGATTTCTCAGCCTCAGCGCTATGGACATTTCGAGCCAGGTAACTCCTTGTTGCACTGGGCTGTCTTGTGCTTTGTAGGATATTTTGCAGACTCTACCCACTAGATTCCAGGAGTACCCCTGTCCCCAGGGTTGGGACAACCAAAAATGTCTTCAGATGTTGCCAAATGTCCTCTGCGGGGAGTGCAAAAGTGCCCTCCTTTCCTTCCCTTGAAAACCACTGGCTAAGTGGTTAAAGCCATGAAGCATAAAGAGCATAGACATTAAAATGTAATCAGTATGAGAGATGTTAAAAAATGCTAATTTACAAAACTCCCTCCAGATTGTCACCAGATTATAAATTGCACACAAACTCAAAATTAATTTGTAGGATTATCAGAATGCTTTTGGAGAAGAAATAATGCTTGAAGAAACATTAAATGAGAACATAATGTTGATGATTGTATCTAGTTTGACTTTTCACATATTGGAAATAAAGGCTGTCCCTATTGGCTTTGTGTCACTTCTAAAATACTTGAAAGAGCTGACCCAAACCATGTCTCTTACATATGTAGTTATTTATGAGCAGAACACTAAACTTACTTTTTTGAAAGCTTGTAATTTTTTGAAAAGCAAAATTTAAGAATTCAAGCAAAATGTTATAGAAACAATTTTTATCCATTTTTTATGCCATTGCATTGTTTCACTAGTTTAGTTTTTTGTGCATCACTCTATGTTGGCTTTTTTTGCTGGCTTTTTTGTTTGTTTGAATAGTCAAGTACCACATGTTCTATTATGTATTAAAACATTTTTCTAAGCCCTAGCTGGTGTGGCTCAGTGGACTGTGTGCTGGCCTGCAAACCAAAGGGTCAATGGTTCGATTCCCAGTCAGGGCACATGCCTGGGTTGCAGGCCAGGTCACCAGTAGGGGGCACGCAAGAGGCAACCACACATTGATGTTTCCCTCTCTTTCTTTCTTCCTCCCTTCCCATCTCTAAAAATAAATAAATAAAATCTTTAAAAAAATTTTTTTCTATAAAATGTTTGTTTTGAAAGGAAACTTTATATCTTACTATGCATGAGAGGCTGGCATACCTTAAAATAAATATGTAATATTTAAAATTAATTTTTTTATTTTTGTTAAATCTAATGTTAAAAAGAGGTAGATGTATCAGGCTTGGAAAACACCATAGAATGGGTAAATTTTACTGTACGTTTTAGTATACATTTTGTCCTAAAACCAAACACAGGGTACCATTTAAAAATGTGTCATAAAATGCTTTTTCTTATGTAATTAAAATAATTTAAATAATGTAACAGTGTTTATTACATGGGAAAAATGCCAATATTTACGTTTGTATATTATGAGTATTTTAAATATTCATAATTTATTTTCTGAATATTTTAAATAAGCTTTACAATCTTTAATAATAAAATAGTCTATATAAACAAATATGTCAACACCTTTTTGTATACTACACACAGATGATGAAATAATTTTTTTAATTCCTCAGGGGTTCAAGAGATTGTTTAATACTGTGAAAGAGGCTTTCAGGACAAGAAATGTTGGGAAACACTAATCTAGGTCAAGGCCTTACCAATCTGTTCCCGAGTCTGGGATGTTTATTTCTTCCCTATTTTCCCACCTCTTTGGAAAACTTTGTTTTAGCCTTTTTTGGCATCCTTCCCTCAGAGAAGCTCACACAAGGCTGGGCATGTGTTAGATATTCAATAAATAACTCAATTAATTATCTCCCAACTACAGATCTACTTATCCCAGAAAGGATTTAAAATTGCAATGGAATAGAAGTCCATTTCGGACACACGCACTTCAGCCCATACCCTGACATAAACATACAGGCTTTTGAGAACACCCAAATCAATTACGTATGCCTGCTTCTATGAAAAATTTCACGTTGAAAGTCCATCGTGAAACAAGCTGCAGAACGTTGACCACCGTTAGCACCGCGTGATGGGTTCATGAGGGTTTACTATATTATTCTTTCAATTTTTGTGTATTGTGACAATTTCCACAACTAAAAATAAAAAGTAAAATAGACAGTAAAAAGAATATTTTTTATTTTAAAATAAAACAATCACCTCTATATAAAACACTTCTTAAAGGCTCTGTCAAAATTCTTAACCAAAATTTAGTATGAAAACTGCAAAAACAGCTGTGAAAAAGCACTATTCACGTGACTGGTAGCTACGCCTTCCTTGCCAGCAGACTGCTGCAACTGCTTCTTGAACAAGGAGACTGCGTGTTTCACAGGCACATTGAAATAGATTAAAGGTCATTTCTAAACCTCTTCTGCCCAACCCCCCTCCAAGATCTTGAAGACTATAATATTTTGAAATGTAAATACTAGAACAATTCTTTTTTAGCTTTTCTTGGTTAGGTAGAAGCAAAATCTTCAAATATCATCTGAAATTACTTTCTTTCTCCTAAAATAAAGGGATTTTTAAAAACTCCCTTGTTGAAGTTGGGTTGCAAGACAATAGCATATCAAAATTAATTTTTGCTAAATCTTGTACTTAAAAAGCTAGCCCAATCTTTTCTGTCAATGAAGGGCAGAAAAAAGAAGGTTGGGAAAAAAAAGTGTTATTTGCTACCTTCCACCACTTTCCTGTCCCACCCCACACCCCCAAAAAGAACACAGAAATGGGGAGGAGAAAGGACTGAGATTGATCTTAATTCTTCAAGTGGAGGATCAAGACAATTATTACAGATAATTTTTGCCATTCTATAGTACTATTTTTAATCATTATTATTATAGGAAGAATATTTTATTGCATTCTTACTATAGTGTCAGAAACTGTCTTAGGTACTTTTCATATATTATCTCATTAAATTCTCACATCAACCCTACCAGGTAAGTATTCTTATAACCATTTTACAGTTGATACAACTGAAGCCTAGAGAAATTTGCCTGATGTTATATAGCTGTACAAGTGTCTTTAACTCCATAGTAAGTGTCAGAGCCAAAATTCAAATCTTATCCATCTCCATCCAAGCTGGCAAGGTTTAATGGCATGAATCAGCTACCCAGCTTCAATGAAAGAGAACAATTTACAGCTTGAAATTCAGGGCAGCCACTTGTGTTGATATTGACTCAACAGATATTTGACTTCATTTTGGCTATTGAAAGACCAAAATATTCTATCTACATGTTTTATTTGTCCACAAAAAAATCTATGAACAATTTATCCCTGACTCATGCATTAACCATGAGGCTTTTCTTTTGTCCCATGATTTTAATTTTTATTTGCTCAAAACTTTCGTTTTCCATTAAAGTGATGTTAAATCACCTATGTGTGCCCCTGGCAATACCATCTATTTAAGTAAATGTTAACACAATTATTCATTAAATTAGCTAATGCATAGTATGTGTATGATAATCTCAACTCATCTCTATTAGGACCTAAGCCACCTCTAACAAAATATAGAAAATAATGATCAAACAAGTTAAAACCAGCATTCTTATAGATGTTTCTAATCAAATTTGAATAAAAGATAAAAACTGCTTGCAGATAAGGACTGCCAAAGACAGTTTCTACAACCAGAGCACCATTGTTAGATGCAAGAGTCATGTAAAAAACCTATTTGTAGATGACAATTGGTATCTAAAACCTTCAAGAGAGCAATATTTACTTTTTCTAATCGTTAAGGAGAAAAAGTTATACTTCAGTGAATGATTAACAAGAGTTTAAATAAATGTAATTATAAATGCTCAGAGAATAACATTGTGATCGTGTTTAAACAGCTTGATTTGATATGAACACTCTCATATGTGGAAAATCAGGCCCAACTGGAGATCAGAAAATATTGCTAAGTAATGGAAACAGTACTAGATATGAGGAACCTATGAAATGAGGGAAACTTTGCGTTAGTTTATAGTATAAAATAAGATATTTAATTGAATATAAAAAGGCTGACTGAGAAAACTGAACATTAGAATATTGTCTTTGTTAAAAGAAGAGTATAATTAACACTACTGAACATTAACGATTCTGTTGCTAAGAATAGATCAGAACCATCGAATGTACTAACCAGTAACGAGTACATCACAGAAGAATTAAAGCGGTGCTTGGGTAATCCGGTAGCGCTTCCTTAAAGTGTTCTGGAGGGCCTTGAGGCTGGTGGAAACCAGGATCTTCTAGTGCTTGGGGAATCCATTGGTTGGTTCTTCAAGCATCAGATCTTGACCAGAGCTTATGTGTCTGAGTCTTAGATAAAGGGCTGGGGTTTACCATTACCAGTTACTCTTTCATGTTAATCACCTCCTTTACCTTTAAATATCAACATATTGTTACAGAAGAGACAAACATTCTTTAACATATAATGGAATCCAGAATAACAACTGTTTTTAAGTTTCTGTTTTTTTCCTTTGAGATTTTTGGAGAAACTGAAGAGGTGAAAACGGAGAGCGATTAAGTTCACTGATAGAAACTGTTTCTACCAATTCTCTTGACATTTTTAAACGACAAAAATAATGCATTTAAAACAATAATGCATTTTTACCACAACATTCAAACATTCCATAGACATAAAGTTAAAAATGAAGTCTCCTCTTTAGTTCTTACTCCCTAACCCCATTCCCCAGAAGTAATGAGTGTTGGCAGCTGGTTCAATGTCCAAACATTTTTCTATGCAAATATAAACACATATATACAGACCATTCTTTTTTAAAAAATTTGAATCATATTATAACATACAGTTTGGGTTATCATTTCTGATTAATTGAAACATAAAAGTGCCTTTATTCTACTTATTTCTGTACTTCTCTCTCCTACTAGAGGTTATAGGTCATACGGCAGGAGCTATTCCGTTCATCTTTTTTCTCAACGTCTACCGTAGCGCCTTGTATTTGTTAAATAAGTGTCTGTAGACTTGAATTTAAGGAAATAATCAATGTAAATGAATGAAGAGTAAGGAAAAGGATAAAATAATAGCTGTGGCTTGAGGACACTTAAAGAAAAGTGATTTCTCTCATCTGGCATTTGAGGATGTGTGTAATTCCCGAAAAGGAGAGAAGTTAGACAGAACAGAAGGCAATGCTGGTGAATCCTCCATTTGGCTGGGTGCTGGCGCGGCGCTCCAGGCTGCTTCTTCCCTTGGCGTGTTCCTGGCACCCAAACACTGGCGCACGGATTTCTCCGCCCTCAGGCCCTTGTTTGGGGGCCATGGCTGTTACATACCCCTTACGTTTTCACTGCCTGTTCAAACACCATTGGTCTAAGTTGTAAATGTGGGTTTCAAAAGCGTATAATCTATTTTCATGATGACATCACAGTGAACTAGAAGGCTGAAGTATTTAGTTCTAATTCTAGCTTTGCCACTGAGACTTTGGACAAGCCATTTACTTCTTGGGTGTCAGCTACTCCGTTTATAATTTAAAAAATGTTAATTGAACCAAATGACCTCTAAGTCCATCCTCTACCTCTGATGTTAATCAGAACTTGGAGAAATACAGCCTGGACTTCACTTAGCTCCTGAAAGTAGACAAGTTACTCTCCACACCTTGGATTCCTCTCCTTTAACAAGGGAATGATAATTGAACCTACCTACCTCAAGAAATGTAAATGTGCATTAGGCAAGACAGCACATGGAAGCACTCAGAACGGTGCCGGGCGCATTTGGCACTAATACATGTTAGTTCTTGTCACTATTTCTTTGATTAATCTTCTACGGCTTTGTAATTTCATCACTGCCCTGTTACATTTGATCATGGAAGTCACTCGTCCTTAAGGATCAGTAACAACGACACTGTGTGAGGCACTATGCAAACACAGCATCCCTGCCCTCTCTGTCCAACATGGACACTGGTGTGAAGATCGCCAACCTCAGCCAAGACAGTCAAGTGTAGAAGCAGTGCATCAGCCATGTATATAGCCTCTGACACCGATGAGGACAGTGTCCCGTGCCAGTACTGGGGCGGAGGATTACACGTGAGTGTTACATGCGGTGCTAGGCACTTGGACAATGACACGGTTTTCCGAACACTCCAAATCTGCTAGCAAGTCTTCCAGGATCTTTCTAGACGATCCTGAATTCCAGGCATACTTATGGTAAATATTTTCCTCTCGGCATGCAAGAACAGGATATGGTACCTTCATTGTAGGACTGTTTAGTTCTTTTAATAATCAAGTTGAGCAGAAAGAAAATATAATTTTAAAGTATGTTGTGGTTCGTGCCCAGTGGCCTTTCCCCCAACAGCTTCAAAAATTAGAATTGGGACATACGGAAAGAAGGAGGGTTTAGTAAAGTGATCAGGGAGGCCTGGGTTCAAATCCTAGCTCTGCCACTATCCAGCTTGTGGAAACTTCAGTTTCTTCTCTAAAAAGAGAAAAATAAAATCTGCCTTACAAAGGCTGAATTATGTAAAATATGTCAGGTGACCAACATACTGCTAGCTGGCTCCTAGTGGGCGTCCACTCCACGAGTTTGAGACGCCAGGCTCTTCCCTGGGCTCCGTATGCACCGCTGGGGACGCAGCGGATGCAGTCCCCGCACTCCAGAAGCTCGGGGGTCAGGTGTGGAACCACGTGGCGCTGGCCTGACACTTAGCCAGTCTGGAGGCCCTCTATAAAAAAGCATATATAAAACATGTATTATAAACACAAAAGTTGGTATAAAAGCAAGCCTTTATTTAGAATGAGGAAAATCTTACAACAAATTACCATAATCTTAGACATTCAGATTCTTTTCTGCCTGAGGTCCCTTTAGGACATTTATCAGAAATACTTACCTAGCAATGCTTCCACTCACAAACTGACTCCCAACCCAGGTAGAACATTTTACAAGGACCCAGGCAAGTCGGGGCCCCTGAAGCTTCAGCTTCCTTAGGTTCATGGTGAATCTATCTTTCTTGAGGGCCCCAAATGGGGCCCTGTTTTTGTTATTGTAATAATTATATTATTTGGGATTTCCATAGTGGTTTTTATATTGACAGTCTATAACTCTTTGTTCCCAAATCCCGAGGAAAGACTTCAAGTTACCAACCTAGGCTATTTTAGCTATAATTATACTCTGAGATATGGTCCTTTTGCATGAAAAAAATTGCTAACAGGATACTCTTATTAATTTAGTAATAACGGAAAGTTTAAAATATCATCCACCCTCTGCAAAATTGGCATGCAAACGGTATCTCTGGGCACGGAACCTGAAATTCAGTGAAGCTCCAATTTGCTAATATTGATTTCTTCTAAACTCCCTCCTAACATCTGAGGAAACCCACAGATGATTCATTTAATTAATTATGAACTTTATTCTAGACCTTTTCCCCTTTGTGTTGCCAGGTTTAGATTTTGGCTCAGGCATTCATTTAATTTAGTAATATTATCATGGAAATTAGAATTCTATAACTTAATACTTTGTTAAATAGCTCTAACAATAAGCAAGTCTGTAGTTTGCATGAAGTTAGTTCAGCCAAAATGTGACTAATGTTACACACAGATTTGAAAATTTAATTTTTGGCAAATGCTTGGAGGTTCCTTAAGCATAGACAAATATAATATGTGAGGTTTGCTGACAACCCATGCCCTCTACAGCACTCCCACCCACCAGGGTCCTGCCATGTCTTCCTGACCTCTAACCCCTTCTTCATCTTTGTTTCCAAAGTTGTGCCAGCTATCTTATTTGCTTCCTATCACCCATAGAACTTATCTGAGCCTGGATTTCCAGGGGCATCAAAGAGAACAGCTACCTTAGACTACTAGCAGCTGCCTCTCAATGACAGGAGGGCCCTGAGAGCTGACTCAGAAAAGAAAAAGCTGCTGACTTCCCTTTTCAGCTACTGAATTTAAAGAACAAAGGTTGAAGCTCCCTTAAATCAATCATTCCAAAGGTAGGTGGCCTTGTACAGATAGAGGGTAACCTTGGAAAATCCCAGAATGACTGTTGTGCAAGGTTGCAGGGCCAGGTCGCTCTCCCCTACCGACCCTGTTTTTGTTTTCCCACCAGACCTCCTTTATGAGCATCAGACCGGGGGCGCACGGAGATACCTGCTTCATCCAGATTTATGTCGAACGCACTATCTCTGAGCAATACTTTTTACCCTGTGACTTGGCAAACAGGATCTAGTCATAAGTATAAGCGCTGCACAAAGAACCTCCCCCACATTCTCCACGAGAATGGAGAGGTTGTCTTCAGCCCAGAGCAAAGATAACCCTAGATACCTTGATAGCCTATGCAAATAGCAGCGAAGGTTAAAGAGACACAGTGGAACATGAAGGTCACCTTGGGGCATGACGACACATTATGTGTGTGTGTGTGTGTGTGTGTGTGTATCCAGAACACTTGCTTGAAAAGGTACTGCAGAGGTACGTATCTGTTGTCTTCTGAGCTATTCTATTCCTCATTAAAATGCTGAAGCAACTAAGATTTTATCATTGCTTAGGCTATCTTTCCTATATTCACTAAAATATGCAATAGAACATCTACTTTAAAGAAACTCCTTCCCCTTCTTCTTTTTCCGATTAGGGCTGTTTCATTTCTGTTTTGTTTTGTTTTTAAAGATTTTGTTTATTTATTTTTAGACAGAAGGGAAGGGATGGAGAAGGAGAGGGAGAGAAACATCAGTGTGTGGCTGCCTCTCACATGGCCCCCACTGGGGACCTGGCCTGCAACCCAGGCATGTGCCCTGATTGGGAATTGAACCGGTGACTCCTTGGTTCCCAGCCCACACTCAATCCACTGAGCTACACCAGCCAGGGCAGGACTGGTTCATTTCTGTTAGGACTTGTTTAATACATTGATGCCAATTCCATCTCACTCTCCCTTCAGTGTCTGATGGCATCGTGTTTGCAAGGCAGCTAGTTTGGGGTTCAGGATCTTACCTGTGTTCAGAGCTTTACAGTTTACACATCAGAAGTGCACAACAGCCCCAAAGACATACACTGATGACTGAAGTGACTGATTAGCATAAAGCAAAGCATTCTAGTAATGCATGACTGCTTTTGTTTCAAATCAGAAAAAAAAAAATGCAGTTCTCAAGACTATACTTTGTGGTTCCTGGCCCAGAAAAGTGCAGAAAGAGCAGCTAAGGCCACTTAAGGTGGCATCTGTTCCCAGCTCCCCTGCGATTCCTTCCAGAACCTCAGGGTGGAGGCCAGGGAAGAGGCCACAGCCTGAAGCCTACTCTCACAGGAGAGCATTCTTAAAGATTCTAGTGAACATTGGATGCTAAATGGCTCCAGCATGTTCCAATGAAAACCAAGTAAGATCAGATAGGCAGAGGTAATACCTCAAGACATCTACTTTAGAAAATCTTTCAGGGAATGATTTCAATGAGTTCTTCCTGCATAAAGCAATGAGACGTCAGTTTGGGAATCTTTACCCCTTACTTGAGGAGAAAAAAGTAGTTTTCTCACCCTAATAGGGCTTATAAAACACATTTGGTGTCCACAGGGAGTATTAGGTTTGAACCCTTGTGCATATTTGATTGTTCTTGTCCTATAAAAAGGCACTTTCAGAGAATTCAACCCAATATAAAAAAAAAATCTCTCATGAGCTAAAGAAAAGCTAAGGAACAAAACCGTAAGCAGACTTTGTGGGTTAAACGTAAGAGTGTGCACACTTGTTTTAGAAACAGCCAAGTAGAGGAGAAACTAGGAGAGCTGGAAAGAGGCGATCAAGTCAAATGCTGAGGGAAAGAGAGATGAACTCAGATAAAAGATGACTTCATGACTGGCCAGGACAGAAGACTGGACGTGGGCATTTAACTGGTCCAGAGTCCTTGATCGGGGTCCTTACTGTTTGTTCCTCCTTCTGATAGAGCTCATGGCTCTTTACAGAAGCATGATGTTTTGTTTTAAATATCTTTTCATTTAATGCCTTATTTTTTTGCCATTTTATATATTTCTCTTTCACACATTTCAGTCTTACTTTCCTATAAGATTACTGGCTCCTAAGGGCAAGTTCCTGTTCCATTATGGCAGCCTCTCAGGGCGGACAAGACAGGCACTGAGTAGGCACCCGTACCTACTAAACAGACTGGAGACTGACCATGAGGCTCTGTTATAAGAACTCAGATGGAAATGCAAACTCTGGGAGGTCTAATAACAATAACACCCATCATTAGGCAGTAGCTCCAAGGTGCGCTATTCTGTGCTATGTATCTAATATATACATTAGCTGTACGTCTAAAAACAACTTTATAAGGGGTAATATCATTATTTTTCATTTCATTGTACAACTGAGGGTACTAAAAGATCTCAGAAAAGTTAAGTGACTTATCTAAGACCACACATTAAATACCTGAACTTCAAGCCCAAGTGTGCTGACCTGAAAGCTCACACTTTCTCCTGGTTTTCTGCCGTGGGCCGTCCTGCCACATTTTATAATAGCAGCAATAATAGTTAAGGCTTCTATAGAGGTTACTCTGTGCCAGCACTGTTCTGAGGCCCTTTCCATGCATAAATTCATTCAATCCTCACAACAAGCCAAGGAGGTGGGCTCTATTATTATTCATTTACAGAATTTAGAGCCTGCATTATCCCGGACCTCTAAGTTAAAGCCAAAAGGGGATTCTGCAGAACAATGAAAGATCACTGCTATGTCTTTTTATCTAAAGGAAGAAATCCTATAATCCACATCATATCTTGCCAGCACCCAGCCCCAAGAAGGCCTGGGGAAGGTGGTCAGGGAGAAGGGAAGTAAGATGGAGTTTGGACTAGAGCACTCTGCCTGCCTTTTGGCCATCCTGTAGGAGGGGCTTGAGGGGAAGTAGACAGAGAGAAAAGTTTGAGGTCATCGGGGTTTCCAGGCAGCGCTTCCCTGTGTCACCCTATGCTGCCTTCATTCATTTCTCCATGAAAAGACCTTGTAGCCCTGGCTGGTGTAGCTAAGCAGATTGAGCACAGGCTGTGAACCAAAGGGTTCAATTCCCAGTCAGGGCACATGCCTGGGTTGCAGGCCAGGTCCCCAGTGGGGGCCATGTGAGAGGCAACCACACACTGATGTTTCTCTCCCTCTCTTTCTCCCTCCCTTCCCTTCTGTCTAAAAATAAATAAATAAAATCTTTAAAAAAAAAAAGACCTTCTACCAGCCAAGTCAGAGCCCTTGTAAAGACCAAACAGGTTAATAATATTTTCCTCTCCTTAGGCTCATTCAAAAGTTTGGCATAACTACAACATAAATTTCCGCCCACGTCAGAAAGGTTTGTTATCGATCACATTGGGATCCCATTGGATTGAACCCAACAGACCGGAAAACATGGAGGATATACTCAAGTGCCAGCAGTCCGTGGTTTCTGTGCTTGGGTGGTTTGCCAACCCTATCCACGGGGATGGTGACTATCCAGAGCTGGTGAAAAAGCAGCAGCTCTCCACTCTGCCCTTTTTCTCTGAAGCAGAGAAGAACGAGGTGAGGGGCACGGCTGATTTCTTTGCCTTTTCCTTTGGGCCCAACAATTTCAAGCCCCAGAACACCATGGCTAAAATGGGACAAAATGCGTCACTCAATTTAAGAGAAGTGCTGAACTGGATTAAGCTGGAATATCGCAACCCCCGAGTCTTGATTACTGAGAATGGCTGGTTCACTGACAGTCATGTGAAAACAGAGGATACCACAGCCATCTACATGATGAAGAATTTCCTCAACCACGTTCTTCAAGGTTGGTTGTCCATTAGCTCAATTTTTAAAAAGTTTTTTGAATATTTATGTTATAGGATATTTAAAGTCACCTTTGTTTGTTTTTTTAATCTTTATTGTGTTTTTTCCATTACCATTTAGTCCCCTTAGGCCCCCCTCCCCCCCGCAGTCACCACACTGCTGCCCATGTCCATGAGTCCTTTTCCTTTTTTGTTCAATCCCTTCACCCCATAACCTCCCCTCCCCTCTTAGCTCTCATCCTGCTCTCCATCTATGAGTCTGTCCCCATTTTCCTTGTTAGTTCAGTTTGTTCACTAGAGTCCACACATGAGTGAAATCACATGATATTTTTCTTTCTCTGACTGGCTTATTTCACTTAAAGTTCTCCAGGTCCATCCACACTGTCACAAAGGGTAATATTTTCTTCTTTTTTATGGTCAATTAGTATTCCATTGTGTAAATGTCCAATAGGTGTTTTATCCACTCATCTGCTGATGGACACTTGGGCTGCTTCCATATCTTGGTGATTGTAAATACACTGCAATGAACATAGGGGTGCTTATGTTTTGTTGAATTAGTGTCTTGGGTTTCTTGAGATTGGTATATTCCCAGCAGTGGGATCACTGGGTCAAAAGGCAGATCCATATTTAATTTTTTGAGGTATCTCCATTAAAGTCACCTTTAAATATATAATTACTATTGTTGTTGCTAGTCTTTTGTCCAATGGTGACAGAATTTTTTAATGTTACTCTTGTGTCCATTTTTAAAGAAAGCTTGAGAACAAAATACCTTTAGACTGTAGATGCATCCCTAATTGGCAACAAGATGCCGCTTCGTTCTTTCAAAAAGGACATACAGCTAAGAAAGATATGTCCAAAGTTTTTTAACAAGTGTTTTAGTATAAAATGCTGACGGCTTTCTTGAAATTGTGCCCCTTTCACTCTACCACACGTCTAACTGATGAAAAGTTCTGACGACAGAGAATGAGCCCTGAATGTCAAAGCTGAGTCATTTCTATGGACCTGGATATTTCTCGGACCCTGACTCATCCACTCATTCCTTTTCCATTACTCAAGTAGTGACCTCTACATGTGGCTGATTGAAATAATGGAGAAGACCAACTCAAATTAGGATGGTTCTGCCTTGCAGAGTTAGGCTGCATTTCATACAAATATAAAGGAATTCTTGGTGGAGCCTTCTAAAACTCTGTAGCTCTCTTTAAAAGCCACAAGCCTGGGGAAAAATCCCACATTCTGCTGAAGAGGGCATTCAGGGAGGGCCCTCCGGGAGTGCAAGACCCTGCTGCCCAACCTGCAGGAAGGGGCAGCGTGGAGCCCGGCCCCGCCCAGCCACAGGCGCACACACGGTGGGGGGGGGGGGGGGGAAGGCCTCCAGAGCAGGGGGCCCGTGCCAATGCTGCACACTTGGGTGGAAGGGGAATCCTTTCCCAGGCATTAACTTTCCACCTCTCCTCAGCACCCTACAACACCAATGGGAGTCTCGTGGCCAAGATTGTCTACCCTTTAAGAAAAGGGTATCAGCCCTGGCTGGTATAGCTCAGTGGATTGAGCGCGGGCTGGGAACCAGGAGATCCCAGTTCGATTCCCAGTCAGGGCACATGCCTGGGTTGCGGGCCAGGTCCCCAGTGAGGGCCATGTGAGAGGCAACCATACATTGCTCTTTCTCTCTCCCTTCTCCTCTCTCTGAAAAATAAAAATAAATAAAATCTTAAAAAAAAAAAAAAAAAAAAGAAAAGGGTATCAGTGATAAAACCCCCAAAATACAGAAGCGAGGCATTTCTATGAGAGAAATAGAAGTTTTTAGTCCCCCCACAAAAAAAATGGTTCCTGACTGATTTGGGGTACCTGTTGCTTTTACTGCTGCTGTAGATTTTCGTATCTCATGTTTACCCAATTCCTGAAAGTTATTGAATCAGAGTGTTAAAGTTAGAAAGGCCCTGAGAGATCATATTTTTCAAACTTCTCTGTTGACAAATGAGGAAACTAAAGTCAAGAAACTTGCCCAACAGCCCCCTCCCACCTCCTGCCCCTAAGCCCAGTGAGTTCTGTACGGCTTTCTCCTCCTTATATTTATATTCACTGACGTTAATTCTCAAAGTCCCTGAAGGATAGTTTCCTAGAAAACAGCTTGTCCACAAACGGAACCAACCCCAACTTGGAATGAGAAACTCTCGGTCCTAAGCAGACACTTGTCCTGAAGAGTTCTGGGAACTACCATGGCCTCTGACACAGATTTGCACACTAAGTCTCAGGAATATTTTCAGTTTAATTCTTTCACTGTGTCACCCACTTGCTGGGGGAGGACCATTCTGGATGAAAATAATTGCCACTTTTCAAAGATAAACAAGAATTTTCTACTTGATGTAATGGGCCTACAAATTAGGCAAAAGGATGGTTTCACAACACACTGTCCCCCGGCGTGTTGTCAGCAATCAGAAAGGTGACCCAGTGTGTTCAGGCCTCCAAACGTCTCTGCTTTTGTTTTTCTCTCTCTCTCTGTGCAGCAATAAGGTTTGATAAAATAGAAGTCTTTGGTTACACGGCCTGGTCTCTCCTGGATGGCTTTGAATGGCAGGATGGTTACGTCACTCGCCGAGGATTATTTTATGTGGATTTTAATAGTAAACAAAAAGAAAGAAAGCCCAAGTCTTCAGCACATTACTATAAGCAGATCATACAAGAAAATGGTTTCACTCTAAAAGAGTCCACACCAGATATGCAGGGCCAGTTCCCCTGTGACTTCTCCTGGGGTGTCACCGAGTCTGTCCTCAAGGTAAGTGGCTACTTACAAATTAGCTATAAAGTGGGACACATATATAATATTCGATTTCATTGACTCAATGACAGCTAAGAGATGGCTGTCAGACAACATCAAATACCGCGGTTACTGGGAGGCAATGAAGGGAAAGTGGGGAAAGAGGAAGGAAGCAGAAGAGAAGAATTAATGCTTCCTGAGAGCATTCCATGTGCCGCAGCTCATGATGGAGAACTTCGTGATGGAGTCAAAGAGACTGCCTCCAAGAACCATACAGTCTACAGAGAACTTAGTTATATTTGTGAGAGGCATTTATTTGTTAGTAGTGTCAAAATTACAGGGAAAAATTTTTAATAGATTTTTGTTTTGCCAAAAGCAAATTACTAGTGACCCTTTATTTCAGTGACTCCTGTTATTGGACAGACTTGCGTAATTTGCCTCATGAGGTTTCTGTATCCTAGGGGGCCTCTCCACGTGCCTCATTCCTCACCTTCTTCCAATATTTACTAAAATGTCACGTCCTCAGAAAAGCTTTCCTTTACTCCAAAAAATCATTACCTCCTCATTATCACCTCTCATCCCACTTTCCTGCTTTATTTTTCTTTTTTAATTTTTACTTATTGACTTTACAGGGATGGAGGAGATAGAAAGAAACAGAGAAACATTGATTTGGTGTTCAACTTATTTATGTATTTATTGGTTGATTCTCGTGTGTATCCTGACCTGAGATTGAACCCTCAACCTTAGTGTATTGGGACAACGCTCTAATTAAGCTACCCAGTGAGGGCCCCTGCTTTATTTTCCTATGTCGCTCTCCTTACCATCTCACAGACTATGTACTTACACAGTATTATGAGCTGGAGTCACCATGCTGTGCGTCAGATCCCCGGAACTCACTAATCTCGTAACTGGGCGTTTGTACCCTTTGACCAATATCGTCCCACTTCCCCCACCCTGGGCCCTGGTAATCACCTGTCTTCCCCACTACAGTGCAAACTTTCTCTGCACGAGGTGGAGACATTTGAGGATTTGCTGCCTACTGTATGCTTTACTAGAGCAGTGTCAGACTCAATGCATAGTGAATGAATAAGGTCAACCTTTAGAACCAGGTGAGACTGTGGGGACTCCCTATTCCAAATCCTTCATTTTATGGATAAAGAAAGTGATTAGTAATTGATACCTAAGTGACTTGCCCAAGGTCACACAAATTTTAACAGAACTGTAATAGACCACCCTCAAGCCCCAGATGCACAGTGCTCTTTTGAAAATAATAATAACTCTTTTAAAACCCTTATTACATGCCACGCATTTACCTGGATGTATGCACATTTGCTCTACTTAATGTAAAAATCCTCATTTTATAGGCAAGGAAATTGAAGTTTAGGGAGGTTACATAACTTGTCTAGGTTACCAAGATCTAGGCCTTCTGATCACTGTAAGACCTCACAGAACCACACTGTTGCCTGTTCTAGAAGCATGCAGAAAGACAAGATGTATGAAGGATGGGACCAGACAAAAGGGCCCAAACCATGGGTGGGCAAAGTTCACAGGTTATGAATCTCAAACCCTATCGATATTTCAACAAGACTCAGAGGTTCAGAGTTGATAAAAGGGGGAAAGATACAAGGAGTCATATAAACACAGTGAGTCACCTTCAGCTCGTGCCCCCTAGAGAGCCGCCTACCCACCCAGTTGCTATCTCCTCCTCCACATGCCATAGGCATGCGGCCATCTTTCCCCTACTGCTTCAGATGGGTTTGTATTTTCCAAAATTCCAGACCTGGCGAAGAAAGATCCCAGAGAGACAAGAGTTCCTGTTCATACATGACCCAACCTGCAATTTCCTCCTTCACCTAAAAACCTCCATCTCTTCCACATTCATTGGGACATGAATGTCTGCCCCGTTCTAACAGCCCTAGTCCTCGTCCTAGAATCGAGAGCTGCTCATTCGGGTCAGGGGAAAGTGATTCTGTAACCGGCTGGGCCTGGGTTTCACGCTCGCATCTGCAGCCCAGCGAGAAGTCAGCTTCCCTTATTTGGACCACGACTAACCTATTGCTAACATGTAGCCACATCTTCTTTATTTCTGTCTCTCTCTTATGAAGTGTTGGAAAGCGGCAAATGCTTTACCCCAAAATATTTCAGCATGCGCCCCCTAAGAACAAAGACATTCTCCTATCTCATTATAATACTATCAAACCCAGGAAATTTAGTATTGATTGAATATCATCTAACACACAATTCATATTCAAGCTTTCCTAAATGTTCCAAAAATGTTCTTTGTGGATTTTTAAAAATTTGATCACAAACAAGGGTATCACATTGGTTTGCACGCATCTTTAGCCTCATTTAATTCAGAGCAATCTCTTCAACCTCACGGTATTGACTTTTTTGAAGAGTCCAGGCCATTGCTTATAGAATGTATCATGGATTTCTCTGTTTCTTTATTAGATTCGGTTAACTATTTCTGGAAATAATAGCACATAGATGATGTGTATTCTCAATACATCACATCAGAAGGTATATGATGTCAGTTTGTTTCATTGTTAAAGATGTTGAAAGTAGTAGTCACCAAATTTCTTGGTTAAGGTGGCATTTGCCAGATCTCTTAATTGAAAGGTAACTTTTCTGTTCATGATTAAAAAGTAATCTAATGGTGATTGATACTTGAGACCATACAAATATCCAGTTCCTTAACAGCATTTCACCCAATGGCCTTAATATTGATTCATGAATCTTGAATTTCTAATTATATTATTAATTCTACATTTATGAGGTAATTTTTTAAAACTCATTGTGTTATAACACACTGTCATCATTATTTCATTAGACCCTTTGGCTCAAATTAGCTCAAATTTGGCCAAAGGAACTCCTTCAAGCTTTTTCTTTTCTCTTTTTCTTTTCTGTTTTTAAGCACTTCCTTATTTTTCTGGTAGAAGGTATATGAGCATCTCCTTATTCTTTTCCTGCCCCAGGCTTGGAAAAAGCCATTTTTCTCCAAGGAGCTCAGGATCATTTTATCAGGGAATAGAATTTTAGAACCAAACTCTGGGTGCAAGGGTTGAGATCAAGGTGCATCATCTTTTCTTTTTTTTTTCCTTTGATCATTTATTTTTTAACTATATTTTATTAATTATGCTGTTACAGTTGTCCCACTCTTCCCCCCCTTCTTGCCCCCCACCCCTTACCCCCCTTTCCCCACCCTTTAGTTTTGTCCATAGGTCATACACATAAGTCCTTCTGCTTCTGCACTTCCTATACTATTCTTAACCTCCCCGTTTGTTTTCTACCTCCCATTTATGCTACTTGTTCTGTGCCCCATTCCCACCCTCTCCCCCTATCACTCCCCTGTTGATATTCCTCCATACCTTATATAACTCCCTTTAACATTTCATACAATAAAGGCTGGGTGGTGATGAACTTCTTGAACTTGAACTTATCTGAGAAGCACTTTATCTGCCCTTCCATTCTAAATGAAAACTTTGCTGGATAGAGTATTCTTGGATGTAGGTCCTTGCCTTTCATGACTTGGAATACTTCTCTCCAGCCCCTTTTTGCCTGCAAAGTCTCTTTTGAGACATCAGCTGACAGTCTTATGGGAATTCCTTTGTAGGCAACTGTCTCCTTTTCTCTTGCTGCTTCTAGGATCCTTTCCTTATTTTTGATCTTGGGTAGTGTAATTATGATGTGTCT
>PVJI01020543.1:0-28847 GCA_004026765.1 Micronycteris hirsuta | reverse complement strand
AACGTTAAGGGGTTTTATATAAGGACTCACGAGAGAAGGCACCAAGGCCAGATCAGCTACCGGGGAACTCAGGTCAGCCACAGCCAAGACGCTTGTGAGGTAAGCAAGCAAAATACAACCAGAGAAACAAATTGTAACCAGAGACATTGAAATTTAGAACAATCTGGCAGTAACCAGAGGGGAGGGGGAAGGGGATAATGGGGACAAAGGTATTCAGGAACTGCTACAAAGGACACATGGACAAAACCAAGGGGGAGGGTGGAAGCAAGGGAGGGAGGTGGGTTTGCCTGGGGTTGGGGGTGGGGGTAAATGCAGACAACTGTAAGTGAACAACAATAAAATAATTAAAAAATAAATAAATACATAAATAAATTTAGGTATTGGAACAATTTTCAAGTTGAGGGCTGTACTCTCCTCACTTTTAATTTTGTGCATCTAGAGTCACTAATAATGCAATCACTAAACCAAAAAATATTACTGAGCATTTACTACAATGCCAGAAGCTATGGGAGTATTCAAACTAATGCAAAAGGTATGATTCCCTACACTACCACTCACTTACAGTTATGAAAGAAAGGTGTAAATTGATCAACCCAACCCAAATCAATATAGAACAGGTACCATATTAAAGCAAAAGACCATAGGTGCTATAATACTAAAAAAAATAATAATAATAAAATAAAAAATAAAAGTGCCACTACTTTAGTGGAAGAGGATCCAGAAAAAGCTTCATCAAAAGAGGGGTATCTGAGTTGGGCCCTGGGTGACAAATTAGATTTTGATAAGTGGAGAACAGACATTTCAGGTGTTAGAAACAACATACACCAGGATAAAAAAAGCGAAGGGGAAAAACCATATTGTGTGCTTAGGAAAGGGGAAAGTTAGCAGGTTCCTTGGAGTGAAGGGTTTGGTTAAAAGATCAAGAAACAGTAAGTCTGGAAATCAAGGACAATGTCTATAAGCTCAGTGCCTATTAGCACGCACCAAATAAATGTTTAATAAACAAATGAGATGCAGCTGAAAGGTAAAGAAGCACCTAATACCTAATATAGAAGGCCTTAAGAGCCAGTGTAAAGAGATCGAACTTGACTCTGGAATCAATCAAAAGCCTATACCCAAGGTTTCAGAGAGGGGAAGAAAACAAACATGTCTTATCTACTATGTAGCAGATACTAAGAATTTTACATTTGTTAAACTCAATCTTCACAACTGTCTTATGATAGATGAAATCAGGATAAAGAAATTCGTTAACATCATTTAGACATTAAGTGACAAATGCTGAGACATGAATTTAAGCATGTGTCCTTTCTACCATTCTACACAGCAACAGTTAATCCACCCAGGGCCAGAATATGTCTAGCAACAATGTCTAGGTTAAATATAATGTATTATATCAAAGTTTTTAGTCTCTTCATTACTGCATTATGATAAAATTGTTTTTTGCCAAATTTGGGTGGAATATTGGGATAGTCTGACTGAAAATAGGCCATGGTAAACACATACAATTCATTTTAGAGATTTTTAGGAAGTCGTCTCAAAGAGTTATCTTTCCCAAAGATTAAAAATGATATGAGAAGTTAATCTGAAGATGGCGAAGGAAATAGTGGGTGGGCCAAAAAGTCTGTTTAGTTTCTTCCGTAAAATGGCTCTAGTAGCACTTAGTTTAACTATATTCAAGACAATTGTGACAGCTTTCATATCAGTGTGCATTTAAAAAAAAAAACATCAAAATTGGTGAATTTTTGTGTAGCCATTTTAATATTGAAGATGGGAGAAAACATTTTCAGTGTATTGTGCTTTATTATTTCAAGAAAGGTAAAAACGCAGCTGAGTTGCCCAAAAAAACCCACTTGTGCAGTGTATAGAAAAAGTGCTGTGAGTGATAGAACATGTTAAAAGTGGTTTGCAAAGTTTTGTGTTGGAGATTTCTCACTGGACGATGCTTCATGGTTGGGTAGACCAGCTGAAGTTGATAGCAATCAAATTGAGACACTGAGAAGAATCAACATTATACCACCTTGGGAGATGGCCAACATACTTAAAATATCAAAACCAATAAAGTTTTGGTGAAAATGAAAAATGTCTTTTATTTTACAGAAAAAAAAACCATATGAACTTTTTTGGGCCAACCCAATCTATGCTAAATGCATTAGACCAAATGGATGATGGAAGCATAGGAAACCCACAAAAGACACAGGAAGCATAGCATGGCTCCTTTTTCTAGTTACTCATTCTCCTCACATGTCTTGATAATTCTTTCACTGTTTACATATGAAAATTTATATTGATGAATACAGACGGCTAATGTGGGCTCCCTCGGCATTTGTATATATTGTTCAATTTCTCCCAGAAGGCAGGCTCTGTCCCTAAGGAAGGTAGAAGACCTATCAGGTGACCAGTCAGAGATGGGTTTGTTTCTTTCCTTTTCCTCAGGTTGAATGGATCAAGAACAGACCAGTAATGTGGCTCTCTCCTGAGTGAGATGGGTAGTATATACATTTCTGGAAGGCAAGTATGCCAAAGAAATAATAAACTGTATATAAAGCTGGAGAATGCCTTTTAAACTATTTAACACTAACCAGACCAAAACTGACCAAAAAAAAATCTCCATTTGATGTTGAATATGGTTTGCATATTTTTAGGTACTCAGAACAAGGACACATTTGACTAAGGATGAATTTACCTTTAGGGATAAGGAACTAAGTGGGGAGGACTAAAGAAACTAGTAATCAATTACGATGTTTAATATTTGTATACCAAAATATAAAACCTCACTTAAAATTCAGTTCAGTATAAACAGAAAGTATGACAATTATCTTTCCCCTTTGTATCTTGACAATAGAGAAAAAAAATTTGTAGGGAGACCATAATTTAGTAAATTATGACATAGCAATGTTTCCTAAACAATGTTCAGTCAAGTCAGGTTTTTTCTGGAAAAAAAATTTTTTTTTAAGATTTTATTTATTTATTTTTAGAGAGAGGAGAAGGGAGGGAGACAGAGAGGGAGAGAAACAGCAATGTGTGGTTGCCTCTCACATGGCCCTCACAGGGGACCTGGCCTGCAACCCAGGCATGTGCCCTGACCGGGAATCGAACCGGGACCGTCTGGTTCCCAGCCCGCGCTCAATCCACTGAGCTACACCAGCCAGGCAAGTCAGGTTTTTCTTAACATGGATGAATATGACTTGACTTGGAAGTGGATGCCTTCTAGAACTTTGCTGAGTTAAAAATATATTCATTTAATGCTCTTCTAAACGTTTTTCTCAAAGTCTTTTCAGTGAGCCCGTAACTGCAACAATTGCCATTTGCCAAGCTTGTTTTCAAAAGATAACTGTAACTGCTAGGAAGAACTAACCTGGAAAATCTAGATGGTAGCCTCAGTAAACATTTGAAAATCAGAATTTAGCTCCCTCTAACTACATTTCTTAGGACCAGCCACTAGACAGGAATAGATATTTTCTTCAAACTGGTTTTCCACATTACTTTTTCCAATCAATTTTCTAGATAAAAACAAGCTCTTCCCATTCATATAATTTAGAATCTATATTCTGTACTGTAAATACCTGAAAAGATGGAATGCCGTTAAATTGAGTTGCCTTTTAAGTAATTTCAGCATAGGCTAAGATTGGGTAGACAAAAAATAACCAGTTTTCTTGACACTCAAAACTGAAAACCTATTTGTATCAAAATTGAGATACAAAGGTGTGGGAATGTAGACACAAAGGTAAGGGGTGGGGGGGGGCAGGGTGTGGTTTTAAAGCCCAGAAAAGTAATACCACTTTATCTTGAAATTTCTAAAATTGACGTTACTTCAATAAACATCGATGGAGTGCCTAGTATGGACTTATGCTAGGAGTTATAGATACAAAGATTAAATGAGAATGGCCCGGCTGGTGTAGCTCAGTGGATTGAGCGCGGGCTGGGAACCAAAGTGTCCCAGTTCGATTCCCAGTCAGGCCACATGCCTGGGTTGCGGGCCAGGTCCCTAGTGAGGGCCATGTGAGAGGCAACCATACATTGCTTTCTCCCTTTCTTTCTCCCTCCCTTCTCCTCTCTCTCAAAATAAATAAATAAAATCTTAAAAAAAAAAAAAAAGAGTTTTCTCATGTCTGACTTCTTCTCATGACATCAGACTTATAAAAAAAAGATTAAATGAGAAATATTTTCTTAACAAAGCTATTAAAATTAAAAAAAACCCACTTTTCTGAGATTTCCTGTTTTAATGATAAAAGTCTTAAGCAAGTAAAGTTATAAATGATACATTCCTATGCTTTTAAAACAAAGTGATCAGATTTGCAAATGTACTTTTCCAAAGTACAATATACATTTTCATTGCCATGAACATCTTTTCTTTTTAAAGATTTTATTTATTTATTTTCAGAGAGAGGAGAAGGGAGAGAGAAAGAGCAATGTATGGTTGCCTCTCACATGGCCCTCACCGGAGTACCTGGCCCGCAACCCAGGCATGTGCCCCGACTGGGAATCGAACTAGGACCCTCTGGTTCCCAGCCCGCGCTCAATCCACTGAGCTACATCAGCCGGGCGAACATCTTTTTTTATCCCTGTCCCTCTTAAGAAAAAAAAATGAGCAGGACCTCAAAAATTTCTTAAAATTTTACATTTTAACCACAGTTACAAACTGAGGTGAACTAATGTGACATTCATAGTGGGTTATTTCTTCATTTGCTTTTATGTTATCTTTAATTATTTGTCCTAATGTATCCTGCCTTTATTAGAGTTTTATTGTAGAGTATACAAGAGTATGTTTAAACTTTTATAGATATCTCTGAATTTCATACAGCTTAAAATTCTCAGCAAGGATCTCCTCTATTAATATTAAAAGTTGTCAAAGCACTGGGTTTGATTTAAGCTAACATGATTATTTTTCATAATAGAAATAAACAAGATTCTAAATAACATACTGTTCTTTCTCTCTGAAGCCCTTAGATATAAAATTGCTGATATTTGACTCTGTATGTTTGGTGGGGTTTTTCTTTGTTGTTGTTTGTATACCTTTGACCATAGAGTCTATTACTGTGTTTACTGAGCCAAATATCTACAAGGACAAATAGCAAAGTTTCCTATTTATCCTAACTAAATCAGTCAGGTTATTCACACATTTACTGAACACCTGCCCAAACCTCTTTTTTGGGTATCAATAAAAAGCAATCTTATAATAAAGGTTTATTTTGTTTATATATATTTGCTCAAATATATATAAACAAAATAAGGTTCTCAAATTCACTGTGTTACTTTGCAACACTTGCTCCACTTTCCTTCAACATTGTGTAGGTGGAGGAAAGAAACCAAGACATTCAGAACAAAATGTGAAGTCAAGGGAAATTTTTAGACAGCAATAAATTGTGAAAATGACTTAAACTCACTGTCAGAACAATCTTTTATAGAGAAAGATAAATGTAAGCACTTTAATATGCCCTTGACATTCAATTAAAAAATACTACACTCAGAATAACATAAATTCAGATCTTATTTGTTCAAACTAATTTGGACTCTTTTTCATATAAACAATACTTCAATAAACTGCAATCAAAATAGGTTTTGTTTAACTGCTATTCTTAATACTTTTATGGTGATTATGAAAATGTTTTTCAGTAAATATTTAGGCTATTTATAAATTTTCCAAGATCACTCATTTAAGTCACACTGTATTTTGGAAGGTTCACTTTAAGTTAACCATCTTGTGCCCTGGCTGGTGCAGCTCAGTGGATTGAGTGCTGGCCTGTGAACCAAAGGGTTGCTGGTTTGATTCTCAGTCAGGGCACATGCCTGGGTTGTGGGCCAGGTCCCCAGTAGGGAGCACGTGAGAAGCAACCACACATTGATATTTCTTTCCCTCTCTTTCTCCCTTCCTTCCCCTCTCTATAAAAATAAATAAAATCTTTAAAAAAAAAAAGTGAACCATCTTATATTTGTAGAATGCACTAATACCTACAAGGGGAGTGTGCCAATCTAAGTCAATGAGACACAGCAAGACTTTTGCCGGGGCTTCTAGGAAAACAAGGGTTACTCTTTCTAGATACACATGACACTGTGAGGATTTAGGGGCTGAAGGGACTGAAGTTATCTTTTGCTCATGTAAGGCTAAAGAATAAAGCCAACACAGAGGAAGCGGTGCTACTGAAACATACAGAAATCGAGTCTTGGTGACATTGTTTGAGCCTTGGGTGGAGCCATTCTTGAAGCTACACCTAACCTGGACCAATTTACAGAAACCATTAGCTCTTTTCTCCACTTAAGCCAGTTTGAACGGAGTTTTATTGTCATGTAGAGTCTTAACTGATAGAAACACTATTTTAACTGTATTTGTTTCCACAAGAATACACTAGGTTACAGAATTTAGTTCCAAAAAAAAAAAAGGTAAAAACGGACTCTTCCTGTATAGATGATTCTGGTTTTTCAAAGTCCACTCTTCTTCAAGAACTCCTTCCTGCTAAATTCAAAGGCTAGAAGACTTTATGTCTTCTGCCTTTATATTGTCAATACAATTTTTTGGGCCACAAATGAATAAGAATAAAAAATCAACAATGAAAAAAGAAATAACAAGGTGGGGCGGTGGGGCAAATCAACTACAGAAGCTATAAATAGTAACCAGATACGCTTTTTGACTAAAGGCCTAAATGAGAGTCAGAGACTAAAGCTTATGAAATTAAGCAGATCAAATATATACAGACACAAAGACACCAAAATACTAAAATCAAAGTTCCTATTCAAAGAGCAGATAATAAAATTAAAATTCAAAGGAAAAACTCCTTGGGAAATTGAAACATCTTAGACTTTTAAAAATGGACAAATCACTATATAATTTCTAAAGAAGTAATAGTTAAACATATCAAAAATTATTTTTCAGGCACTTTATATGAATATAACATGCTACTAAGCCCCCAAGTCATTCTGAAAATGTTTAGAAAAATAAGACTTAAAGAAGTACATAAATCACAACTAAAGACTCTTAAGAGTAACATAAAGGTATGCAGTATTTCCACTTTCTAGGGAGTTTGGTGACTTAACTGCTAACAAGAAAGGGAGAAAAAAAACAATGCACATAGAGTAAAACAGAATTAAGATGTATATCCTGTGCCTCTCAGATCATACTGAAGTGAGCTTTTACCTACATATTTCAGATCTTCTACATTTTAAACACCAGGTGTGAGAGCTGGAATGAATTACAGTACTCTTATGATCACAATGAGACCATTAATATGGAGTCTGTGTGCAAGAGGATGAGATAATTTATTAGTTGAAATAAAGTAAAATAGACTGGTTAAGGGAGTTCTGGAGTCAGACTGTCTGTTTATCTCCTAGCATTTGATAGCTGTGATGTCATTTGATAGCTGTGAGACTTGAACCAACTTCACTAAGGTTCCTTATTTGTAAACCTAATAAGTAATAACATTAACAGGTATGCAAGTGCTTATCATAAATGGTGCCAGGCATTTTATAAAGATCTTTACAATTAATTCTTTAACTCCTAATAATGTTCTTATGAGATAAATATTATCATCTCTGTTTTATAGATGAAGAAACTGAGGCCCAGATCATTAAATTACCAGAAGTCACACATCTAACAAATTTTAGGGCTGGCATCTGAGATAGGAATCTGAGAAGTCTTTATTAAGACTCTATACTTACAATCATTACAGGCTATTAGTTTTCACTAATATAATATTAGCTCCCTCAAGGGTTGTTATGAAAATTAAACAAAGTACCTAGCACATAACAGTAGCTCAATAAAGGTTTATTGTTACAGTACTTCTGACAGTCAATTTCTATTTACTTGAATATTTATATATTATCAATTATTTAGAAATGATTTCTTTAGTATGAAAACAATTTCCTACTAAACAGAATTCTGGGGTAAAGGGGAGAATGCTTGAAATAATTTTTATGAAGGGTAATAAATCACTCTTTGAAAACTTCTGCAGTATGGTACTTCTGAGGCTCCCATGAGTTTGACCTTGAACATGGGAATCTGAGTTACCTTTGAAACATCCATGGGAAAAGTTAGAAATATTTACACAGGGTGGGGCAAAAGTAGGTTTACAGTTGTTCATGTAGAAAATAATACAATAATTAATAAGTAATAATACAAGAACTAACTCTGTTTCAGGTACTCACAACTGTAAACCTACTTTTGCCCCATTTTGTATATACAGGAAATATAAACCTGGAAATTTTCAGCTTCCAGATGAAATTACCTAAGGAAAGCATACAGAGAAGAGAGGAGAGACTAAGACTAAGCCTTGAGGAATTCAAAAATTTAGTTATCTGAAAAAGCAAAGCAGCAACTCCTAAAATAAAAAAGTAACAGCATCGAGGTATTGGCATATGGTGTATGCTATCCTGAAAGTGAAGAAGAATGTTTCAAAAAGTAGAAAACAATGTGGTCAACCATGTCAAATGCCTCTGGAAGGTCAGGTAAGATGAATACTGAAAAAGCATCGCTGTATTTCACAATATGAAGATAATTAGCGATATCCACAGCTATTTCAAAGAAATAACTGGATTTTATTATTTTATTTTGAGCATACTTACATTATCTTTTTTAGCAAGAAAAGCAAGCAAGCATTTGAGATACAGAGATAATTATACTGGCTCTCCCTTCCTACTATCTCCAGCTCCCGTAATGTGCATCCACCAAGGGCATTATTGGTGAGGTGTTCCATAATGAAGCTACGGTCTAACGGGATTTTCCTGATTGCAAGTTAAGCACTGTATTGGCACTAGGAAGACAATGAAAAACAATATTCAGTTCCTGTCCTTAGGAAATGTATGCAAGAAATTTACTGTCAATGTAATATGGTAAAAGTAGCGTCTGGACCCTATGGAAGCAAAGAACGCTCATTCCAGTTCACGGGGTAGAGTCAGGTCAGATTTCTTACGGACAAACAACATCCACTCATTCATTTTCTGAGCAGTTCCTATGTACCCAATATGCCAGATTCTGGGAACGCAAAACCAGTAAGCTTTGATATCTGTACCCATGTAGCTCATGGTTTAGTGAAATGTAAACATATGTTAAAAGAGAAATTCTAATACTGTACAACGTGAAAAGTACTATAACAGGTATTGACCAAATGACAGTAAAAAGGCCTAAAAAGGCCTGAGACCCTAATCTAAGCCTGGAGAAGTTGGAGAAGACTCTACAGGAGAATAATATTCACAATAGGCTTTGAGGCATTTATTCCAGAGTAATATATGTAAAGGCTGAAAACTGTTGAGAACAGTAATAATTTCATTATGGCTTAAGCATAGTAATGAAAGGAAGCTGAGGAAGAAGCTAGAAAGGTAAGTTAGGGTCAAAAGTTCAACTATTTAAGGACCTTATTAGCCAATAGAGAATTTGGAACAGATCTTATATGAAATGGGGAAACAAAGGGGAGACTGACATAACTGCACTTATTTTTTTCATATTCTCAAATTTGACAGGCTGAACTTACAATTCTACCCCTTGTTCCAACCTGTCCTATCCCTTAATCTTTCTGCTTTAGTAAATGGCACCACTATTAACTCAGTAATTGCTCATACTAGATACCTGGAAGTTCTTAATACTGCCTTCTCATTCGCCATACCCTTCCATCACTGCGTCCTGAGCATTTCACTTTTAAAACACACTCAACACCCCCACCTCAGGATCTTTGCTCCTGCTGTACCCTCAGCCTGGAACATCATTAACTCGCTCTTTGCTTAGCTGTCTCCTCCTCATTCTTGATAGTAGCTTAACTATTCAAATGTTAAGAACTGCCTTCTCTGACCACCCAGTATAATCCCGTTATTCTCTCTCATAGCACCTTGTTCTGATTTACTTGTTTTTAGTATCTACCTCCATTCCTAGTGAGTGATTTTCATTAGGAACGAACTGTCTCATTTTGTTCTCTCGTTGTATACTCATTGCCTACACAGTGCCTTCTACATAGCAGACATTCAAGAAATTTTGGTTTTAAAAAAGGATTTTTAGGAAAATAACTTTGAAAGCAGTATGGAGAATGTGTGGGGAGGAGGGGGGAAAGGGAGAATAATATGAGAAAACTGAGGAGGCTAGGAAGAGCAAGATCAGATACAAACAGTCCAGGTAAAAGATTATGAAGAGCTTACCTTACCTAAGATGGTAAAAGTGAGGATAGAGAAAAGTAGTACAGTCATACCTTGGTACTCTTTGTCTTCAGAACTCATCAAACCCTATACTTGTGGCATTTTGACGGGAAAAAAATGTTTCAACACTCGCGCTTGTTTGGGACTTGTTGCACTTGCTGGAACTTGTATGAGTCACGACACAACCCCACAAGAGAAAACGCTTCATCGTTCAGCCCTTGTAGGTTTTGGCACTCGCCACAAGTTCCAGAATGAATTAAAAATGAGTATAAGGTACCACAGTACTTGAAAAACCAAGGAAGAACCAATAGGTTCCTGACTTGGGCATGTAGAGAGTGAAACATTAACTTCCTTCAGGATCGAAAGAGGCAGAACAGATAAGGAAAGAAAAAAAAAAGAGGTTTTTTTTGACTATGGTTAAGTTTGAAGAATTTCAGTTAATATGTAGACAGTTGGAATTTTAAATGTGAAACACAGAAGGGAGGTCCTGGGCTGTGGACAGATGTTTCCCTCACTTCTTTCTCCTCTACCAAACCAAATCAGGATGTCAATAGTAATAATAAAAATAATTTCCAATTTTTGAGCACCTACTTTATGCCTGACACTGTGCTAAAGGCTTTCTATATCATGTCTTTTCCTCTCAAGAACCCTACTAGGAAGCTATTCAAAGTTTTGAGAGGTTAAATAAACTGAGGCAACTGCCCAAGGGGACAGAACCGCTTATCAGCGGGGGAGGCATCTAAATCCAAAGCCTCTTTCTATAATACTGCCCTACTTCTAACTTGAATGGCCACCATGAAGTTGGTTCTAGCAAGGGAAAAACAACAAAACTACAGGAGTTTTCAGACTGAGAGAATACAGAACGAGTCTAGGAAAAAAGGCTACAAAAAGAACAAGTTCAGTGAAACTTGAAAAAGTGTTGGAGAAAAAGAAGTAGAGTTATGATTTAAACACTTTCTAAGAGGAAGGAGCCTCATACCATAATGTATTTTTATAAAGTATGGCTCATGGCACACAGTGGTGGCACATTGGAAACACGTTCAAAACGTAGAATCTCAAGGCCCACTCAGACTTAATGAATCAGAATATGCACCTTAACATGACCCCCAGGTAATTTACATAATACATTTATCTTTGAGAAGCATTCATCTGCTACCATTTCACAGATGAAGACAATAACCAGGTTAAAATCAGAACTCAGGCCTCCTCTCAATCTAGTATATGTTGTGCTTCATTATATGCCCTCCAAACAGACACAACACATCACTTTGAACTTCACTAACCTGAGTTTTTTGCCTTAGAAACATTTAGGAGTTGAAATAAATTTAAATCAAGTTTTCCCTGACCATTTTGAGTTGTTTTCATTTCATGTGAAATTTTAAGGGCCCCCGTAAATTTTCTCCAATCATTTGTTTTTAACATCACGTCTTAGTCCATTCAGGCTAATATAACAGAATACCATATAATGGATGGCTAATAAACAGAAATTTATTTCTCACAGTTCTGGAGACTGGGAAGTCCAAGATCAAGGCATTGGTAGACTCCTGTCAGGTGAGGGCCTGCTTTCTGGTTCAATGGCTATCTTTTTGCTGTGTCCCAACAAAAGGATCAAAAGGATCTCTCTGGGGTCTTTTATAAACTCACTAATCGGTGCCCTCATGACCTCGTTACCTCCCAAAGGCTCTATTCCTCCAAATACCATCATACTGGGGATTAGGTTTCAACATATGAATTTCAGGAGAACACAAACATTCAGTTTATAAGAACACATGAAATATAAACAAACTATCTCTGACTACAAAGCATTCTTCAATTCACACAGTAAGTTTCGACCCGTAATGATCAATTGGAAGAGACAGTAAAAGATTCAAACAAGAGAGACACTTGCTATAGGCAAATCACTTGAAAGTCATGAAATCACAGAGCTGGTAGAGACTTTATAAGGTTGAGATGACAGATAAATTTCATCTAAAATGCTGACCATTATAGCTTCTGACCATGCTGTGCCAAAAAAAAAAAAAAAAGAGTCTGAGCTAGTTTGGGATCAGCTATTAGCTATATCTGCCATGAGTTGATGATCCCAAAGAGGGTTATCATGAAGTTGCTGACCTTGTAACTATAAGGAAACTAAGGTCCAGAGAGGTTAAGTGAAATATATGAGGCACATATTAAATAAACAGACCAGAACTCTAGGTCTCTTGACTTCTGGTATAGGGGGTTTTATCCTGAATCATATACACCACTTGTCTCAGATATGAGGTCTGTCCAGAAAAAGTCCAACCATTGTTAATATAACAAGAACAGTTGGTGCAACATCGACGTAACCTGGCAGCCAAGGACAGTGGACTGGAAAGCACATGTGTGAACAATGACAACTTCATTGTACTAGTCAGGGGGGGTGAGAGATGCTGTTGAGTGAGCATGTGGACTGTGGACTGTCGCATTCAAAATGACTCAGAGTAGAGCAATGAATCTGTATATCAAATTTTGCGCTAAGCTTGAACATTCCTCTGCAGAAACTATTAGGATGATTCAGTAGACCACAGCTATGGGCAACTGGTGGCTGACAGCTTCATCACAACAATGCGACCAATTGTGCATCACATCTTGTGTAGATTTTTGGCAAAACAGCAAATCACCCAGGTGACTCAGCCCCTCTAAAGCCCAGATTTGGCACCCTGCAACTTCTGATATTTCCCAAAACTAAAATCACCTTTGAAAGGGAAGAGATTTCAGACCATCAATGAGATTCAGGAAAATACGACAGGGCAGCTGATGGCGATTGGGAGAACTGTGTGAGGTCCCAATGTGCCTACTCTGAAAGAGACTGAGACGTCACTGTCCTATGTACAATGTTTCTTGTATCTTGTATCTTCTTCAATAAATGTCTCTATTTTTCATAGTACATGTCTGGATAGCGTCTGGACAGACTTTGTATTTGTTCAATTAAAAAAATGAATTCTTTTCATGTAATAGATAAATAAAAAATCAAACCAATTAAAATTTAACTGGGAATAAACAAGTCCTCAGAATTTACAAGTCCTATAATAAAGACTCACATGTACTTGTAAGTCACATTAATAAATTTAAATAACACCCACCACCTACAGGTTGTTATCTTTGTGATCAATATCTGACTCAAATTGTTTTCTGACAATTTTACTTCATGGTGAGTTTTTCCATGTGACAATTCTTTAGCGTTTAGCCATGATGACTCAGGGCACCTAGATGCTATGAAGGAGCTTTCAATTTAAGAAGTGGGAGAAGAATGAGGGGGCATACTGAATCATTAACAGCCTACTCAGTTCTAAAACCTAGCAAATGCTTTTTGGAAGCCGTTTTAAAGAGCTTCAGGAGGCAAATTCTAGCTAACGCCTTAAAAGACTGGTCTATAAGAGCTGAACTACACGCAAATAAATTGGTGGCAATACAACAAAGAAGCTTTAGCAAAATTGTGATTTTTGTTGTTGTGGTGGTGGTGGTGGTGTCAGTGATGAATTGAAAAAAAGTCTGGTATTACTGAAGTCACAAACCTCTTCCTATGTTAAACGGTTTTAAGAACACAATTCATTGATCCTTTGGTGAACTGACAGAACTAGTCCAGAGACTGAATCATCCCATTTTAAATGAAAATTACAGTAAAGCAGTAAGTAAATTTTTAAAGTTTTCAATTACATGAAGTCTGTCTATAGGACTGTGGTTTCTAATTAGAAGCAGCCAGTACTTTAAAAAAAGACACACATTTAACACATTTGCTCACAAATGATAAAGTTAACTAGTTTTGTAATTTGGATTTTTGTAATGTTATCATTTAACTAATTTTGGTCTTTTGGAAATTTAAAGTATGGTAGTGAGAATCATTTTGAAGAGAAAAAATTCCACTGTGTTAACTGTAGTTTAAAATGAAAGGAGATCAGCTTTTAATGTTTCCAATAAATGTAGTCCATTAAATCTGGCATAAATCCTGAGGAACATGAAGTACTGTTGATAGTATCTGCCAAAAAATCAGGAATACAACACTAAGGTTTTGAAGAACCATCAGAGCACTTCCAACTGTTTTCACTTATTGTTAAAAAATAAAATTAAACTTAATTGTGCTTTCTAAAAATTAAGCCAACTATGCTGAACACTACAATGAGCACCAACCAACTAGCAAAAAATCGGGACCTTATAATTCCATTCCACGGAAGGAAGGAGAAATTATAAACTTCTTCACTACATTACTTTTTGTCCTTTCCTCTAGAGTGTCAAAAGATCAACAGAAGTCCAGGCACAGTTCTTCCCCAAGCCCATTTATAATTCAGCTAACATTGCAATGATGATGAAGACCCTCTTTATTTGAAACTTTTGGAAAAGACAACATACATCAAGAGCTGAAAATAGCTTTTGAAATTCCACGATGCTGTTAATTCCACTATCAAATTTTGCCAGTTTAGGTATAAGTTCTGGATAGATGCAGGATTAACTCATGAGGATTTCAAATCAGTAAATTTATTACTGTTCTTGACATTATTCAGTTCAAAAAGTACTGCATCCTATAGGTCACACAGTTATCTCTTAAGTGTCTGGCTGGATGGAATACACCATCTCTCTACCAGAGCACACACCAATAATAAGGGCAACAAAAGATGAAAAGAAGCTACATAGGCCCTGGCTGAGTAGCTCAGTTGGTTAGAGCGTTGTCCCCACATGCCAAGGTTCCTGGTTCAATCTCTGGTAAGGTCACATACAAGAAGCACCCAATGAGTACATAAGTAAGTAGAAAAACAAAATGATCTCCCTCTCCCTCCCTCTAAAAATAATTATTTTTTTAAGAGAACGAAGAAGCTATGTAGGTAGGACACAAATAGGAAAAGTTCCCTTTACAGGTGACTTCTTTAGGGCTCTTAATTCATTCCAAGCCTAATTTGTAAGTATATAAAATGGCAGACAAATGTAGAAAACAATGTGGAAGCACAATCAATGGGCACTACTAAACTGGCAAAGGAAGATGAACAAAGCTAGTCGCAGAGTGACGAAGAAATGAACATGAGAGAGATGAAGTGAGAGAGGCAGGGATGTAGAATACAAGTATCTTGTAATGCAGAAACTGAAAAGAAGACCATGAAACCTTATGCTGCAAAAATCTATGGAGTTTAAGTAATAAACTGAATTTTTAGTAATTTTTAATTATTGTTAATCATCATCATCAATTCCAAAATTAAGTATAGGCTTTATAGTGGTTGTAATATTTAAGTCAACATGAAATACAAGATGACCCTTTCGCAAAGCAACTTTTTTTCTTGATGGAAGCTATATTATTATTACAATTCTTTACTTACTTTATACATTTGCATCATAGCTTATTAGGTCATGGACACTTTTAGATCCAAGTTACAAGAATTATCCATGGTCTTGTTTACTATTTTGTGAGAAGCAATTTTTTCCTTCCTTCCTTCTGTTGCTCATCCCCTATCACAAATTATTTATTCCACAAAAATGGAAATGAAACCAGATTCATAATCCTACCACCAAATCAACAGACTGAAAACTATTTCTAAAATGAGTCACACTTCACTATAGTCACCATTATAGAATTTCAAAATCCTTCATGAAAAACTGCTGCCATTTTTATTTTACAGATGCATACTTTGCAGAGTTAATGGAAAGCCCAGGAATTAAACACGGGCTGTGTTCCGTGCTAATAGTTTAGTGTTTAAAGCATATTAAATGATCCGGCCTAACAGCGCAATCCTAGTATGTGGAGTGTATGAAGCAAGGGCCTGGAGACCTCTCTCTCTAAGCATTGGCAAAAGTAGGTTCACAGTTGTGAGTACAAGAAATAATTTATTCTTGTATTATTATTTATAATTATATTATTTTCCATATGAACAACTGTAAACTCACTTACGCCCACCCCTGTATATATACACCAAAGGAACAACTCTGAGTGAATTAAAGAACTAGATTCCTAGCAATTTTCTGAAAAAATACTTAAAGTAAGGAACTTTGTTAAAGCATTCCTTATACAGTTTACATACCTAATATTCTTAGTGGTCACTTTATGCAATTTATTATATAATAAAAGTTGACAAATTCTACTTCATTCCATTAAATTCTACAAATCACTGGTTAAAAAATACTAAAGAAAGTATTGTTCCTCCTATTATGCATAATTAACTAGAAAAACAATGGTTTTCTTCAATCAATATTATCAGTATAGTAAAACTCACTCAAATAAGTTTAGTTTCTCAGGTTAGAAAATTTATTCTTTTAGAAATAACTCCTACAAAAAATCATTCAAAACTAGTAATCTCTATGTGTATATGGGCCCATGAGTAGATCTTAAAAATCCATATTTATGAGGGTTTCGGAGGGGGGGGCATGAGCTTTCAAACATTTAGAGCATGAGACCCAATTTTTCCATAATTTTAATAATAATGATTTTTTAAAAAGTTCTTTATGGGAAGTCAAAATCAGCATGTTCTTGAAACAATTACTAACTTGAGAATTGACGCATATATACAAGAAGACTTGAGAGCCATATTCATTTAGCTAAAAGTGTGCTAGTCTTTCAGTTCCTCAGTATACTGACAGCAACAAGAAAGTTATACAGTTTCACTACATTATAAATGCCATCTTTGCAGTCTTGAATGCACGACACAAATAAAACTTATCTGCATGACTGTTTTGAGTACTTAAGTATTAAGAAATGTGCATGGTCCCTGGCTGGTGTAGCTCAGTGGATTGAGCGCGGGCTGGGAACCCAGCAGTCCCGGTTCGACTCCCAGTCAGGGCACATGCCTGAGTTGCGGGCCAGGTCCCGGTGAGGGCCATGTGAGAGACAACCATACATTGCTGTTTCTCTCCCTCTCTTTCTCCCTCCCTTCCCCTCTCTCTAAAAATAAATAAAAATAAAATCTTTAAAAAAAAAAATGTGCATGGTCTTCTTGTATGTATGTGTTTTAATGTGTTGGCTTTTCTTAAATATCCAAGTATAGTCCCTTCCATATCAGTCAGTCAATCTAATAGTCTCTTCAATATCAGTCAATAACGTTATATTCTTATTCCAAACTATGCTGCAATTGTCATAAACATTATTAAAACTCCTTTCAGTCTATACGTAGATCTGATTTTTAGTAAGAGTAACTGTCTTCTCTGAGTGGATCTGATTCTTAGCTATAGCCTGAAGTTGCTTCCTATTTTCTGTCAAAATCTTTTGAGTCATATCTGATAAATAAAATGAGATATCGTGGTTAATCCCTTTTCCTTAAACACAAGGAGCAAATACAATGTATATATAGTAATGAACTATTTTCATGTGTGGCACTTAAACTGCTTTAGAAGGCAATTAAAAAAGAAGTTCCAAAAAATTTTAAGTAATTTAGTATTGTTAAAATAAGTGTGTAGCTTCCAGGGTGACTAAAGTAGACTTATTTTAGATAAATAAATAAAATAAATATCCTTACTTTAAAACAAGGACTGATAATCAGGCCCTACACAATCTGGTCTCCTTTAAGCCCCTTCTAACTTTCTGACCTAATCTACTGCTATACTCTATCACTCTAACCCAGCCACACTGTTCTCGTAGTTTCTTGCATTCTAGTCAAGCTCCTATCTCAGGGCCATTGTACTTGCTGTTCCCTCTGCCCGGATAGTCTTACCCAAGATTACCTGCAAGGCTTACTGCACCTCTTTCAGGTCTTTACTCAAATATGGTATCTATCATCTTCTCAATGAGGTCTTTTCTGCATCCTCCTCCCATCCCACATCTTCTCTCTCCCCCTTCTCTATTTTATTTTCATGTATGTGTCTGTGTGTAAAACTGTACATTATGAAAATTTTCAAACATATACAAAAGTACAGAGAATATAAGAAATCTCATGTAGCCATCATCTACATTCAACAATTTTCAATAATATGGCCAATGTTGTTTCCATCTATGTTCCTTTCCCTTTCAAATTATTTTAAAGCAAAAATCCTAATATCATAGTTTAATTCATGAATACATTATATCTCTAGAAGGTAAGGACTCTTGCTTAAAAAACATAATATATCACCACAACTTAAAAAATTAATAATTCCTTTTCATCAGACATCCAGTCAATGTCTTCATTTTCCCACTTTTTCATAAATGTCTTTTAACAGTTACTTTGCTCAAAGCAGGATCTAACCTAAGGTCCGTACTGTATTCAGTGGACATGACTCCTATGTTTCTTATACTTTCAGTTCCCTATTCACATGTTTTTTCCTGCTATTTATTTCTTGAAGAATCCTGGTCATTTGTCCTTAAAAAATGAAATATTTTACTTATATTTACTGTCTGAGTCTTGTTATTGGAATGAAAACACTGTAAGGCAGGGATTTCAGTCTGTGTGATACCAGCATCTGGACCAGTGCTGACATGTAAAAGGTATCCAATCCTTACTAAATGACTTTGTGGCATTAATGCCAGAAGGTCCACTGCCCACCCAATAGCAAAAACTGCTAATCATAGCACTCTTCCCAGCTGAGTCGTTGGTACCCAAGGTGAAATCTATTTGTTATACCTGCTTTAGCCCCCTTCTAAATAAGTGTGCTTCTATCTCCAAAACAGATTCAATATACCTTGAATGTTGAAACTGAGCTGAAGTTTAGCATAATAAATTACTGACTGCCATATCTGTCAAGTATGTTGAAACATTACTTAGCTTATTTTACAATATAGAGGAAAAAGCAAATTATAGCCAAAAAAATTAAAAATAAAATAAAGAAACTGTAGAAGATGGGGAACTGGGAGTACCACATATTTTTAGAATTAGCAACATCCCAAGAGATTCATTACAAAACAAAAATCAGCACTACATTTTTTTGAAAAGGAAGTAAATTACATGTGTATTGAATTAAAAATTTTAAAAACAACAAGAATGGTCAAGATTTAACTGGGGGATGACAAACATCAGGATTGTCCCATTTATAGGCACCAGCATCATTCCCCATTTTTTTCTAAATGGTATTTTGAGGTGCGTAAAAAGTATTACAGAAGTGATACAAGGACTACTCTGTAGAATACTATTTTTCTTATGGTTTTTTGTGGCAAAAAAAAAAACTAAAATAGCATGTACAATATTCTGAAAAAAATAATCAGATCTTAGACACGTTTACAATTCATTTCTCTTAAAATATCTGATGAAGTTCTTTTCATCTCAGTTTACTTCTGAAGAAAGCTATGATAATTTAAATGCTCCAATCAGATATTCACATTTCTATTACCTACTGCTATTTAAAAGGCAAAAAAATCACTCAAGAGATCTCGTGTTTTCTTTTTTTTTTTTAAAGATTTTATTTTTATTTATTTTTAGAGAGAGGGGAAGGGAGGGAGAGAGGGAGAGAAACAGCAATGTATGGTTGCCTCTCACATGGCCCTCATGGGGACCTGGCCCGCAACCCAGGCATGTGCCCTGACTGGGAATCGAACCCGGACCCTCTGATTCCCAGCCCGCGCTCAATCCACTGAGCTACGCCAGCCAGGGCTCTCATGTTTTCTTTATTACTTGCAAATTCACTCAGCAGCAACAAATATGTTAGGCAATTATTTTTAACCTATGAAGGAGAAATTATTAGGAGTGGTCTTTCAAGGTAACGTTTATAAAATTAATGGTGTAACTTGAAATTGATTATATCTAGTTCTTTCAGTGACCAAAATTTCTTGATTTGTGTTTCTCATACATTAGTCTGCATAATTTCTCCCTTAAGAGGTCAAACTTAAAGAAACACAAGAAAAAATGGCTACTACCACATGTGTGAAATAAATAAAAAAATAAATCTCACCCTGGCTAGTGTGGCTCAGTGAACTGAGCGCTGGCCTGTGAACCAAAGGTCATGGGTTCGATTCCCAGTCAGGACACATGCCTAGGTTGCCATCCAGGCCTCCAGTAGGGAGCATGTGAGAGGCAACCAATCAATGTATCTCTCACACATTGATGTGTCTCTCCCTTTCTTTCTCCCTCCCTTCCCATCTCTCTGTAAGTAAATAAATAAAATCTTAAAAAAAAAACAAAAAAAACCCTAAAATCCCTGGAAAGAATGACTTCTATTTACTTTTCCTGTGTGATCTATTTAGGGAAAATCTGAAAAAGATGGCTAGAAGTCTATAAACAGAAAGTGCTGAGTGGAATTCACTGTTTACAGACTTAAAACTAGAATTTTGTCTGTTATATAATGTTGTCAGGACTCTCTAATGTTGTACTATTTAAAAACACCTTCATCAGGTTTCCTTCATTTTGTGAATTTTGTTCCTTCTTTTCCCCAGTTCTTAAATTTTTATTTTCATCAATTAAAAGACATTAATGTATCCTCTGGAATCACCTGATTTTTCCAAAGAAACTCCTACAATCATCTCGGTGCCAACATACTCTTGTTATTATTAAATTTTAATATATAGTTAAAATGTATATAATAATCCATAAAAGCCTTTTTATTTTAACACTAGCATAGGTTCCTGTTGATGTGCCAGGGTAAGATGTATGGATGTAAGAATGTTACAAGTTTTCAGTTCTAAGTCTTTTGGCTTAAAATTTTTAGCAGCCATAGAAGCTTCTGCCTGAAAACAGTTGTTCTCAGGTACAACCACTCTAGTCCTTATCATGTGACCTACTGGACAACCGCAAGGTATATTCTGAAATGACACAACTGTTAATGTACAAGTGACATTTTGACAACCTGAAAGGAAGATGAAACAAAGTCAAATGGAAACATACACAGGCTTCTCCTTGAAATTTTCCTCTGTACCATTGAGTAGCACTAGAGGATCACTTCCCTACCCCGTACTTTTCATTTTCTTTAAGGGGTCCCAAAGAATGAGGAAACCTTCAATGCCAGCCTTCACTGGTCAATACTAACTTCTGCATTTGGGCTCTAGTAATTGAGCAAAGGAATTGTGTTAGTAGCTTCCTTAAAGTACAGATAGATGCCTCTAGCAAATTTGGTTTGAAAATGCTAAATTGAAAAATTGCAACATAACCAGCTATAAGGTCACTTAAATGACCATTTCAACCCCCCTCCCCAAATCTGCCACTAAGACAATTTTCAGCTCATTTTTTTTAAGTCAGTAAATATTAGTATTATTACACTGCAGCACTTCTGTAACAGTAATAAAAATCTAGGTGAGAGTTTTCACCTTAAAAGTCATACATTTATTAGATGAGGCGTTATAACCATTTCACTATAAGCAACTTCCATACATTTAACTTCTATTTTCCAATCGTTTGTTTTAAACTCCAGATCTCTTTTAACATACTACAGAAAGGGAGCCTGTCAGAGGATTTGGGTGTGTGGGGGTGATATTAAAATAACAAACGTCTCACTTTCCTTTTTTGATGGAATCACCAGAATCCACAATCTGGGGACAACCAGGTAATACAAAATTAAATTCAAGAGAATTCCGAATAAGTCAAAGCACACAGTTACTACAGTTCTGATATTATTCACCTCAGAAAAAACTAGTAGAGAAAAGATGCATGATTTAAATTTATGATACCTTCCAGTTTGGTTTAACTACCAAAATAAATAAACTTGTCCTCAGTTAAGTATTTTCCTCCAGAAGAGGCTGCTGGTATGACTAAAAAATAAAAAAAGAAATTCACATGCTGTATTTGCACAATAAGGACAATGTTTTGAGAGCTGTAAATCTGATCACTCTAAGAAAACATTTTTTGTTATGAAGAAAATATAAACAGAAACTGTAGAAACGGAATCTTTCCCACAATTCAAAATTTTAAATTCACACTATGCAAACTACATAATTTTTTAAAAACCCTAATGTTTCTACTCAATCATAAAATAGATATTAAACGTAGAAAAAGACAAAGCCAGTTCTGAAACAAAAGATCAGCTGCTACGAAAACAAAACTGACATTTTGTAAATACCCAGGCTTTGAATCAAAACAAATAGATGACCTTTTCATGCACTTAAAGCTTCAGTCCTTAGCACAATCAGCACCTACAGATAAAGTGCTTATTTGATTTTTTTGATACACTGTTTGATGACTTACCGATGGGAAGGTTGTTGGTGCTGTTAAAACCTAGACACATTTCTGTGTGTAGTGATTACATTTTGTTAAACCTACATTAAAAAATCTGTCCTCCCATTCTCCCATCATTGCTCTTGCCTTTAACAGACCTGCGTGCACAAAAATTAAAGTAGATGGTGAGGTGAGTTTATGATTTACTGTATTCTCCCCATTCAGGGCCTTTTTTAAAGAGTCCTCTGAGGTTCTAAGGTTCAAACACTATGTAAGAAGAGTTATTGTTTGAACTACCTAACAATTACCCAGACTTCTTTCAGACTTCAGTTAACCTGTAAGTAAAATGAGCATGTTTAACTTTTCCACGGAGCATTGGAGGACGAGTTCCAACTCATAAATGCTTTCAGGTCCTCAGACACCAGGCGCGGTGGAAGATCAAGGGTATCCATCAATTAGAGCTTTCTTCCGGGCCTCAATTTACCCACTTACGGAAACGAGAGTATTAACTTGTTTCGTAGGGTCCCCGGAGGTGTAATTAATTAGTGTTCTAAAATGCTCTGAGATCCAGAGATGAAAGGAAATGCGAGAGACACGCAGAGATGATGACAATAATCATAACAATAAAAAGAATGACTAACTTGGAAGTCTGCGTTACGTAAGGAAGGAGAAAGAAGTTATCAGATTCGCACAAACAAAAGAAAAGCCCACCGCCTCCTTTGTTTCTCTTTCATTTCTCTTTTTCTCCCAGCCGCGGAGCTCACTTCCCGCAGCACGCGGCCAGCGTGCGGCGCGGGGCGCGGACTTGGCCACCGCGCGCCCCGCTCCCAGGCGGAGGGGGAGGGCGCGCCGGGCCAGCTCCTGACAAAGGCGCTTCCCCCTGCGAGGGAGCGGGGAGGCAGGCGCCGCAAACTCCGCTCCCCGCCGCCTCCGGCGCGGGGGCGCGCAGACGGGCGGGGAGAGCCAGCCCGCCGCTCAAGAAAGCCACCAAGGAAGTTGCGCGCTCGCCTTGCCCGCACCCCTCGCTGGCCCTGCTGCGACTCCTCCCGCGGGCCGCCGAGGCCACTCACCGGACAATTGCTGGTGGCCGGAATCCCAGCACAGCCCCGAGACCCGGAGCGAGGGGGATGAAGAGTGCGTGCGCGGGGATCGCGAGCAGACAGCGCGGCGTTTCGCCGCCGCCTTCCTCGCCAGCCGGCAAAGCTGGGCGAGGGGAAGTTGGCCGCAGAACCGAGCACTGAGGAGCCGCGGGCGATGGGAGAGGCGCGGGGCCGCTTTGTGGTGTGCTCCCGGTAGGCTCGACGCAAATCCGAACGCGCGGTACGGCTGATGCTGCTGGTGGAGGCGGCGGCGGCGCCCCCCGACGGTCCCTACGCCTCACACCGCCTCTGGGTCACTGACACACTCTCGGAGGGAGGGGAGGGGACTAGTAGGGGGCGGGGCCTGAGGGAGGGGACAAGGCTGGGCCCCGGGGGAGGCGGCGCCGAGGCGTCTCTTGGGAATTGTAGTTCTTTCACTGTAGAAAAAAAAGGGATACGTTGTTGAGGGCGCTTCCGCTCACAGTGACTGCGCATGCTGGGGTAGGTTCGGCCCCTACTGTTGCTATGGTCACCGACACACTGAGGAGGAGAACGTGTTTGGTGCGGCTGCTAACTGAACAAGGCCCTTCTTGTGTTATGGTGCTGCTAGGAATCCCGCCCTCAGCTAGTCGTTCCTAGTTCGCTCCACCCCAACGCCTAGCCTCACCACTCATAAGTGCCCTGTGAAATCTGATTTCTTCCCGAAATTTCGGTCTTTCCTACGTTTTATTTTATTCCTCAGATCCTGAATCGCAAAATACCCATTCATTCCCCTTCAAGCGAAAGCTTTCTGCCTCATATGCATGTTTTTTTTAACCTAAGACTTGTAGAAATTTAGTTCCTTCAAGTAACTGAACAATTTGATTTTAAAACTGTTAGAGACACTGTCACTCTTAGAATCCCACAGTTAATTATTTTTACTTAATCAGTCACATCTAACTTTAAGGCCACCAAAGGTAAAGTTCAGGGTTAAGATCACTATATTTTACTTGATCAGTGTAAAATAATCCAGAGTATTTTAAGGCCTACAATTTCTAAGAAACACAAATTTCATAAAGTGTAAATTCAAAAGATAAGTGGAAAGTTGAAAATTGTTTACTTTATATATTGGCAAATTTTCATTTGGCAATAAGAGAAGTCTGAACCAAGGTCTCAGTATGCCGTTGGGCTGGTCAGCTAAGTCTACGCCCACAGGTGGTGAGGAGGGTGGTGAAAGGCAGGGCACGCTACGGAGCTTCCAGAGGACTGACCAAAGTCACCCTGTCTGAAGATCTTTTGTTTTCCTTCTCTGCCTACCTAGAACCCCATACTCTGGAAGAAAAAAATAATGCTTAGAAATCAGAAACACATTTAGAGTGGGAAATATAGAGGTTTTCAAATAGAGTCTCAAGATCAGAAATCTCTGTTTGCAGACCCCATAAGTATTCATTCAAAAATTATTTATTTAGTATAGTAAATCCCAGGCACTTTATTAGGTCCCAGAAACAGGTACAACAATGTAAAAGAACATTCCATATTTTCAAAGTACTTACTGTGCAGAAGAGGAGATAGATAAATACACAGAATCAGTGTGATAAGTACTGTAATAGGAAACGCACAGGTGCTTTAATACATAGCAATCCCAAACTCAGGCAAGGTTAAGAAATGCTTCAAAGAGCATTTGAACTTGAGGATGACTAGGAGTTAGTGTGTGTGTGTGTTTTGGTGGCGGAGGGGGCAGGGATAAGTGGGTGAGAGCATTGAGGGAGGTGTGGAGGGCAGAGAGAGCAAAGTGATAGAGGCATGAGATGAAAGTGTTTTGGTTCGGCAAAAATTTCAGCATTGCTGGTGGTAGAATTAGGCTGGGAAAGTGGCAAAAAGAGACATAGAAAAGGTTAAGGAGACAGCTTAGATCCGGAAGAATCTAATACAGCATGCTAAGAAATGTGTACTCTTTTCTGGAAGCAATGGAAAACCTTGCCAGGATCATAAGCAGATGAAATTTCAGTAAGATATATATTTTAGAAATGTATTTTGTGCATTTACAGAAAAATGAGAGCCTGAACTAAGGCACTGGCAGGTGATGGAACTGAGGGTAATTAGACACAATTTGAGGATTAGAATTAATAGAACCTAGTGAGTAATTAAAAGTGTTTGGGGCTGAAGAGTGAAGGGTGAAGGAAAGTTATCCATTATGCTGTTTTTGATTGCCAGCAACGAAAACACCAACTCTAACTGGCTTAACTAATAAACCAGTACTGACCTGTCTAGATAAAAAGTCCCGTGAAGAGATGGGCTTATAGGGCTGAATGATTCATCAGCTCAATGATGTCACATAGGACATGCTTCTTTCTCATTTCATTGCTTTTCCTTCCTTAAGTATCAACTTTATGGTCAAATGACAGTTGCCAACAATTCCTGTGGCTGGAATCTTGCCATTAGGTCAAAGAAGAGACAAGAACAGAAAGTTATTTTTGAAAATTCTTTTAGAAGGAACTACTTTCCCAGAAGCCTTAAGAACTGATTCGTGTGTCTAAAAATGGTGGCCAGGGGATGGCATGAGGTTGGTTATCTTAGGATAAAAACATATGCCTACCCCTAGACCCAAATGAATCAGCTTCCCACAAAGCTCTGTTGAGGAGGTGTGGCTATCCCAAAGAAAGTTGAAGTGGTTACCCAAAAGAAGAATTAAGGCTAAGAATGGGGGTGAGGACCACAATATCTACTACAAGGAAGGAGAAGGATGACTCTCAGATTTCTGTCTTCTGTCTTTCTTTCATGACTATGAGCCAGTGATATCATTTATTGAGTTAGGGAATACAGGAGATTGAACAGCTTTTGAGGGGAAATTTGATGAGTTTATTTTGATTATATTGAGTTTACACATCTAGGTGAAGAAGTGGACTGGGCAGTTTTACATATATGTTTATAAATATATATATGTGTGTGTATGTGTGTATATATACATATATATGACTCTAGTGCCCTGAAGAGAGACCTGTACTGCAAACAGTATAATTGGAATATACCATCATATAGATGGCAGTTGAAATTACAGGAATGGGTGAGATCACCCAGGGTATGCACAGCAGAAATGAGGAGTCAATAATAGCACCCTGGGAACACCAGCACTTAAGGAGTAGGCAAGAAATCATGAAAATGCCTGGGAACTAGCAAGAGAACTAGGATGTACAAAGAAGTAGGAAAATGTAATCTATAACCAGGAGAAAAGTTAGTCAATATAAACAAACCCAGAAATGATTGAGATGGTAGAATTAACATTCAACAACATTAAAACAATTATTATAAACATGCTCCATTTGCCAAAAGATTGAAATTAATAAGGACATAAAACTGGAAGTTCTGGATAAAATTATAACTTCTGAAATAAAAATTTCACTGGAGGCAATTAACACTTAGAAACAGATTAGGCACTCAGAAGAAAATATTAGTAAGCGAAGGCATAGCCGTAGAAATCTAGTCAAAATAAAGCACATGAAGAAGAGAAAAACCTAGAAACACAAAAACAAAAAGAAAAGAAAAACAGATCCTCAGTGATTTGTGGAATAACACCAAACATTTTGAAATATGTGTAACTGGAGTTCCAGGTGAGACAAGGGTGAGAGGGGGTGACAAAAATTATTTGAAGTACTATAGCTGAAAATATTGTCATATTTGATAGAAATTATAACTCAGAGACTTAAGAAACTCAAAGAGCCCTAAGCTAGGTAAACGCATACATGCACACACACTCACAAAATCCATTGCAAAAGACATCATCATTAAATTGTTGAAAACTAGTGATAAGGAGAAAATATTAAGAGCAGTCATTGATGCAGAAAACATGTATTCTGTACATAAACAAAGACAAATTTTCAATAAGTTTCTAATCAGAAACTCTGCAAGTCAGAAGACAATGAAAAGGCATTTTTAAAGTGCTGAAAGAAGAAAATATCTGTTACCTAGAATCCCACATTTAGGGACAATGTCTTTCAGAAACGAAAGCTAAAGAAAACAAAAGCCATTAGAACTGAACTATAAGAAATGTTAAAGCACATTTCCGGTCAAGATGAAGATGTAGGTAAACATGGCTCACCTCCTCGCACAACCACAGCAAAAATTACAACTACACTACAAAACAAATGTCACCCAGGATTGCCAGAAAATCAAGCTGTATGGAAATCTGACAACCAAGGAATTAAAGAACCACATTGGTCCAGACAGAATAGGAGGGATGTAGGCGCAGAGAGGCACAGAGAGGAACAGAGGAATGGAATGGGTGGTGAATAAAAATCAGGAGGGAAGGATCCCAGCTCCACACCAGACCACCCAGCGCAGGGTTCCAGTGCCAGGAAGGTAAGTCCCCACTACTTCTGACTATAAAAACCAGTGGAGGTTGGGGCAGTGGAAGAAACTGTAGGATTCTGAAGAGTCTTCTGTTAAAGGGCCTGTAACATACTTAGGACTTATGCAGACTAACTCCCCCTGGGCTTTAGCAACAGGGCAACAGTTGGAAGAGTGCCAGTGCATACAGAGAGAAATTGAAGTGTCTGGCATCAGAGCAAGTGCCGGGGGACAGCTTCCTCCTGGACAAAAATCCAGAGGAGAGAGAGTGGAGAGAGTGGCATGTCCCCTTTCTGAGCTTTCCCCCCACACAGAGCCACAGAGCAGCCACACCATATAGGAGATTCCATCACCTAGTTCACACAGGTTGCCCCACCCTGGAGATTACCAGATTCCATCTCATCCAACTTACCAGTGCACTTTTCTTCAATAGCCTATGCTACTAAAACAGGAATCAAGGCAGCTCTACCTAATACATACAAACAAACACAGGGAGGATGCCAAAACACAAAGACAAAGAAACATGGCCCAAATGAAAGAACAGATCAAAACTCCAGAAAAAGAACTAAATGAAATGGAGATAAGCAATCTATCAGATGCAGAGTTCAAAACACTTGATATAAGGATGCTCGAGGAACTCACTGGGTATTTCAACAGCATAAACAAGACCCAGGCAGACATGAAGGTTATATTAAGTGAAATAAAGAAAAATTTACAGGGAAATAACAGTGGAGTGGATGAAGCTGAGAATCAAATCAATGATTTGGAACATAATGAAGCAAAAACATTCAATCAGAACAGCAAGAAGAAAAAAGAATTTAAAAAACCGGGGGTAGGCTAAGGAGCCTCTGGGACAACTTCAAATGTACAGACATTCAGATCATAGGGGTGCCAGAAGGAGCAAGGAGCAAGAAATTGAAAACTTATTTGAAAAAATAATGAAAGAAAGCTTCCCTAATTTGTTAAAGGAAATAAACATACAAGTCCAGGAAGCACAGAGAGTCCCAAACAAGATGGACCCAAAGAGGATCACACCAAGACATATCATAATTAAAATGCCAAAGATTAAAGATAAAGAATCTTAAAAGCATCAAGAGAAAAAGCAGAGAGTTACCTACAAAGGAGTTCCCATAATACTGTCAGCTGATTTCTAAAAAGAAACTTTGCAGGCCAGCAGGGACTGGGAAGAAGTATTCAAAGTGACAAAAAGCAAGGACCTACAACCTAGATTACACTATCCAGCAAAACTACCACTGAGAATGGAAGGGCAGATTTAGAATGCAAGTGCTTTCCAGACAAAGTAAAGCTAAAGTAGTTGATCATCACCAAGCCGTTATTATATGAAATGTTAAGG
>PVJI01020542.1:0-28833 GCA_004026765.1 Micronycteris hirsuta | reverse complement strand
GTGTAGCTCAGTGGATTGAGCGCGGGCTGGGAACCAAGCGGTCCTGGTTCGATTCCCAGTTGGGGCACATGCCTGGGTTGCAGGCCGGGTCCCCAGTGAGGGCCATGTGAGAGGCAACCACACATTGCTGTTTCTCTCCCTCTCTTTCTCCTTCCCTTCCCCTCTCTCTAAAAATAAATAAATAAAATCTTTAAAAAAATAAAAAATAAAAAGAGAATTTCATTAAGAGCAAAGTAAATAATAATGTATCCATTCATAGAGGGAAAACTGGACTGTGAATTCTAGAAAGGAAATGAAAGTGTTATAACTTTTTAAATGTAGATTGCCCCTCTCCCTCCCCCTGCAGCATTCCACATTATCCTTTTTCTCCAACTCTTGGGAGAAAAGTATATCCACAAATGCATCAGTACATTTCACATTTTTCCTGTAAACTTTCCTTGATATCTCAGTGGAGTTTGTGCACAGCGGAGAGTACAGGGAGCTAAACTAAGGACTCTTTGGGAGGGCATCTAGAAAACCTGAGTCTATCTCGCCTGTGCAGGCATACCTCGGAGTTACTGCAGGTTCCGTTTTGGGCCATTGCAATAAAGCGAATGTCACAAGAAAGCGAGTTGTAATCTTTTCCTGGTGCAGCCTAAATATCTTTCCTCCAATTGTTGAAAGAAGTTATTAGAGTGGGAAAGGTGCTAATCATTTAAGTAAAGAAGAGTTTTGGAGAGGCTGGCTGATTTATAAGACACTGCCCACATACACCAAACAAGAGGTATACCCAGGCCCTTATGCCTCAAATACGCTTGCCCATCTGCGCCATCCCTATTGGTCCTTCTCAGGTGGATGCCAGCGTCACTGTTTTTGACGCTGGCAGTCCCCTGCTCCTCCCTGCTTTACAGTAGCCTTCATAAATGCAACATGTTATAAACCATATCAGATTTTAGTTTAGTTGTTTCCTAGTCAGTCTTTTCTAAACAAGTGTGAATCTTCTTTCCAGCAGAAGTGGATTAAATTTACTTAGTTCCCACAACAAATTCAGAAGCTGGTTCTTTGAGAAGGCCCATAAAATCAATGTTAACTAAGAAAACAAAAGGACTCAGATTTCTAATGTCAGCAGGGAAAGTAGGCCCATCATTCAGATTGCAAAGAGAGTCAAGAAATGCTGCAAAAAACTCTGTTCTCCCACTTTTGATAACCTGGATGAAATGGACCAGTTCCTTGAAGGGCACAATCTGTCAAATCTCACACAAGAAGAAATACACACCTGAATAGGCCTATAACTACTAGACATTGAATCAATAATTAACAGCCTTCCACAGCAGGAAGCCCCGGGTCCAGATGAGGTCACTGGTGGATTCTGCCAAACATTTAAGGGAGAAATGATACCAAATCTGTACTATCTCTTTCAGAAGATAGAAACAGAGGGAATACTTCCTAACTCAGTCTTTGAGGCTATCATTATCCTAGTATCAAAACCAAAGACATTATAAGAAAACTACAGACTAATTATTTCTGATGAACATAGGAGGCAAAAAATCCCCACAAAATATTAGCAAACTGAATACAACAATGTATAAAGAAAATTACACCTGGCAACCAAGTGGGATTTATCCCAGGTAAGCAAGGCCGGTTCAACATTTGGAAATCGGTTAGTGTAAGCCATCACATCAACAGGGTAAAAAAGAACACACAATCATATCAATAGACACGGGATACACACTTAGCAAAACCCAATACCCATGGGAACACTGTGTCCCTCTGTCCAGCTTTATTGTGAACTGAAAACTCCAAAAAATCAATTCTATTAAACTTCAATTAAAATTGCTCAAAAATTGCTTATGAAATCAACTCTTACTGGAGAGTTTTCTCCTCAAGGCATGAAGTCTGCTTTGGGTTTGTTTGGAATGAGCTGTCTTCTTCTCTGCTAGCGGAATCAACTTCATCACATTTTGAAACAACCAAAATTTCTGAGCACCTTCCTCAACCTGGCTCCACGCCACTGCATACCACGTGACATCAGCATCCGTGACAATTTTATTAACTCGCCCTTGTTATTTCTGTAGTGGTCCAGAGGAGAGGCAGTATTCTTTAGTCACCAACAGGTGTTGTGAAACTTGGTCCGCAGAAGGCTGGAGAAGGGCAGCTGATAACTGGAGGGCTTGCACAGAGATGGCAGCCATATTGACACTGGAGCGAGGGCCGATGCCCTGGTAGAAATGATAGTGTGGATTTTGCACAATCACTTCTCCTTCACCTTGCCAGTCGAGCATGACAGAAGGATGAACCTGCTTGCCATCTGCTTCCCCTCCCTCTGAAGATGACAGCTTGGGCATTCTGTAATCAGTGTTTCCAAGTTTAACTAGGTATGCGCCAGATATTGAACAGTGATTCCCAAATGTTAGTGTACATGAGAACCCTCTGGAGGGCTCGTTATAAGCAGATTACTGGGCTCTACCTTCAGAGCCTCTGATTTATTAGGTCTGTGGTGGGGTCTGAGAATTTGCATTTTTTAAACAAGTTTGCATGTGTTATAGATCCTGTGGACCTAGGAGTACACTTGCAGAACCTCTGCTTTAGAAGGTCATCTACCTAGACAACAGAGGAAGATGATGTTAAGGCATCAGAAAGTACCACATCTGTTTATCTGACTTTTAGAAATAGATAGATAGTCCTAGCTGGTATGGCTCAGTGGATTGAGCGCCAGCCTACAAACCAAAGGGTCGCCAGTTTGATTCCCAGTCAGAGCACAGGTCTGGGTTGCAGGCCAGGTCCCTGGTGGGGGGCGCTCAAGAGGCAACCACGCATTGATATTTCTTTCCCTCACTTTCTCCCTGCCTTCCCATTTCTCTAAAAATAAATAAATAAAATCTTTAAAAAATAGCTCAGAAAATTTTCACATGAAAGAAAATATAGTCAGTGTTCCACATGAAAAATATAGGATATGCAACTTCCTCTTAAGGCATTGGCAAAAAATGGTATGAAATGAGAACAGAGCTGGTAGGGGGTGGAGAGCAATGTCAACTATAAAAAAATGGGAACTTTTGCTGCCTGGTTCCAAATCAGTCCTTATGTTTTTATTCTCATTTGTCCATTTCAGGATTGCTGGATGGTTTTCTCAGTTGTGCCAACTGCCTGGCTTATAGGCAACACGTAATAAGCTTCTAAAATAAATCTATTGACTTTGAAAGCTTTGCCATTTTTTGGAATATTGCTTGAGGGCATTCTCGAATTGTTGGTCACTAACTCCTATTTTTTTCTCTCCAAAATCTTATCAAACATTCCTCTAAGGTCAAAAATCTCTAGATGCTGCACATTTGGTTATTGAAACAGAAATATCTGCCTTTTGGAGTAATTAGGGCCCCAGGTCAGTGTGCAAGAACAGGTGAAAGAGTCACTACGAAGGGCTTATGCTAACTGGAGAATTTAAATATGGCTTCTTTGCTAAAAGCCTGAAAAATAGAGGTAGGGGATCCAGATCTCTCTTTTCCATGACCTGGCCATGGGTAGTATGGCGCAGTGATATAATGAAAGGAAGTCTCAGATCACAGTTTGTATAGATGTGAATTAGTTTCCTGGCAAAAGGAAAGAATAAAAATGAAAAGAGAAATGGAGCATATCTACTATCTACTCCTTGTGAAGTTAGGGAGGCCCCTGAGCAGAACCTGTCTGAAGACTTCTCTTGGAAACAGCCATGGCGTCAGCTGTCTAGCTGGACCAGACATGGAGTCCTCTGTCAAGTGTATGGTGGGTAAGATCGAGGGCTTTGGCACAAGACCACATGGTTTGGCAGAATTCAGAATATTATCCTTGGTTATACCGCTGCTGGTTTTGTCCAAGTTCTTCTTTTCTCATGTGATACAACCTGTACAGTCTCCCTAGCTCCCCAGTTCCATAATACCATTTACTCCTTTAACGAAAAATGATTCCTGGCGCCCCTTATGCTAATTAACAAGCACTCTGGTGCAGATTTATTTTGTATTTTTACTTTTCTTTCTATCCTCACTCGAGGACATTTATTCATTGCTTTGAGAGAGAGGGAAAAAGGAGAGAGGGAGGGAGAGAGGGAAACATGAAGCAGTTTCGTCCTGCAACTGGGGACGGTGACTGAGCCGGCAACCCAGGTATGGGCACTGACCGGGAATCAAACCCACAACCCTTCGGTTATGCAAGGATGTTCCAACCAACTGAGCCACCCCTGCCAGGGCATCTGGTGCAGATTTAGATAACACATTTGAAGTGCTGGCCTTGGCTGCTTCTGAAATGTGGATTCTCTATTAGGCACCTTTACATATGCCCTAATTGTCTTTAGGATAAGGGTTCAAATGATCTGATGTAACCTGTACATATTACTGTTTTGTTCCGTTTATAAAAAGAAGCTGGTGGAGGTGAGGTACAAAGTTCTACAGGTTAATCACAGAGGCACTTAAAAAAATTGGGGTAGCTTCCCCATAATCAAATGCACATGTCCCAGGTATCAGGGGTAAAACAAGAAATTTGGGGACTGTTAGTGTTAACTGGAGGGCCGTGATGTGAAATTTGGAAGTTGGGTGTATGATTAAGGTTAGTATATAAGAAAGTAGTATAAAAAGAATTGTAGCATTTTCGAATTCCATCCTGAAGTCCTAGGATTTTAGATTCTCGGAGGCCAAAAAAGCTAATGAGAGAAAAGGCATGCTGGAAAAGCCGGATGGAGTTTTCAGAGGGAATATGTTTCTTTTCACACTCTTCTATTCCTAGCACCACGCTTGGGTAATGCCCATGGCAAGTCCTGCATTTAATTAGTGAAAACAATGCCAGCACCAAAGGGAAGTGCCCCTTGCTGCCTTTCCCCTTTTTATCCCGCAGCTGGCTGCAAATGGGATTTTCTTGTGTGTGTGGGTTGAGGGTGACTTTTGGGCACTGAAAAGATTTAAGGGCAAGCTTCTGGGCTAACTCAATATCCAGTATACTCAAGATACATACTCAAAATCCTGTTTCTTATTCTTAAAGATATTTTTAAATCTAACATACTTCAAAGTCACTTTTATGAGGATATATTTAAATTTCCTTCAATGTATAAAATGGCATTTCTACGTTTGTTATAAAGTCCTTCCATTGTTTCTCCGACCTTTCCAAGTATTTCAATTACTCTTATAAAGCTAATGTTTTAAACTTACAGGTATGTCTTTTGTGCTCTTAAATGCTCTAGTACCATTTACAAATTCTTAATGTAGAAACCCAAATTTAAAGCAGTTACTCGACTATACATTTTATTTATTTATTTTTGTTTTACTTACTTATTGAGTTTATTAGGGTGACATTGGTTAATAAAATTATATAGGTTTCAGATGTACAATTCTATAGTACCTCATCTGTATATTGTATTGTGTATTCTCCACCCCAAGTCAAATCTCCTTCCATCTCCATTTATCCCCCTTAACCCTTTGCTACCCTCCATACCCCCCTTTCCTTCTGGAAATCACCATATGGTTGTCTGTGTCTGTGAGGGTTTTGTTTTCTTAATCCCTTCACCTTTTTCACCCAGCCCTTCAATCCCCCTTCCCTCTGACACCTGTCAGTCTGTTTTCTACCTATGAATCTGTTTCTATTTTGCTAGTTTATTTTGTTTATTGGATTCCTTATAGAAGTGAAATCATATGGTACTTGTCTTTCTCTGGCTGGCTTATTTCACTTAGCGTAGTGTTCTCCACGTCCATCCCTGCTGTCATGAAAGGTAAGGTTTCCTAGTTTTTTTCGGCTGCATAGTATTCCATCGTATAAATGCACCACAGCTTTTTACCCAATCATCTATTGACGGGCACTTGGGCTGCTTCCAAAGCTGGGCTATTGTAAATAATGCTGCAATGAACAGAAGAGTGCTTACATTCTTTTGAATTAGTGTTTCGGGTTTCTTCAGATCTTTAAATTGGAATTGCAAACCTAATGTATTAGATATTCCATGTGCCAAATTCTCTTAAATAGTATGAAATACTTATAATACCAAATATATTCATATTAACTCTAATACTGTGGGATTGGTTTGTTTCATCATTTCTATACTTGATTCTAAAGTTTTCTTGTGTTAAAAGACATGCAATAAGGGGAAAAACTCATTCCAAGCAGGGCAAGTTGGGGTCCTCATCTTAACTCTCCCAGGCTTTCATTAAGCCTGGCTGCACGGCCCTGGTCTTTATTTATACTTGTGACATGGATGTGATGTCCCTGTCTCTGGTACGATCCCTGTTCCTTAAGCAGTGGTTGTTAATCATTAACATACATGGGAATCCCTGGGGATCTCCCTGAAATGAAGATTTTAGTTCAGGAAACCCGAGTGGGGCCTGCTTTTCTCACAAGCCCTCAGGTGATGCCTGAACTGCTTTAGAAGAAGGTCACTGTTGAATAGTGAAGTCTTTGATTCAAGTGGCATTTTGCATAATTCTTCCATCTCTGTGAGGACAACTTCCTCCCCCAAGGAGCACTGTGCCTTCCTCCACAGTTTGATTGGTTTTGCATTTCTTTGACTCTCTGTGATATTCAAATGGCATTCCCATTAGACTCTGCAGACTTCTCCAAGCTTTGTGGCACCGTGGTCATCACGTTAAAAGAATCCTTGAAGAGTAAAATTACTGTGATTCACTTAAAGGGAAAAATGATTGTTCTGAAATAAATGTGCAGAAATATTTTACCACCCCGCCTCCTGGAAAAAAAAATCTAGAAGGGACAGAATAAGATTGCCATATGGATAAACTGAACTCTCTTGAGTTTTAGAAATATGAGGTCCAGAAATATGAGGTCCAGAATATGAGCTTCCTGTGTTCTAAGTGATTTTTTTGAAGATTTTATTTATTTTATTTTTTAGAAAGAGGGGAAGGGAGAGAGAAAGGGAGGGAGAGAAACATGGATTGGTTGCCTCTTGCACGCCCCCAACTGGGGACGTGGCCTGCAATCCAGGCATCTGCCCTGACCGGCAATCGAATCAGTGACCTTTCTGTTCGCAGGCCAGTGCTCAATCTACTGAGTCACACCAGCCAGGGCCTAGATGATTTTTAGATGTTTTTAGATCATTTGTTTTGATTGAAGGTATGTGCACAGATGCAGGTTTGTTGGGTTTTGTTCGGTTTTGTTGTACTGTAATGCAGGCTTCTCCTTTCCCCTCCTCACAAGTCCTTATTGGATAGGGAATAGGATGACTTTTTCTGTCAATTAAGTGGGAAGTAATGCATCTCATAGAGTGAGCTTTTCATTGACACTAGCTAATGACAGGCCACATTTCTCACTAACATTCTCTTAATAAAGCAGATACCTTAAACTTAAGGAAAGCGTGTGTGTGTTTCTTTTTTGAATGCCTCTTGGCAGCAGGCAATGAGCAGGGAGCCCTCTTCAGTTCCCATTGAATGTCCTGCTCTGTGGTCTTACAGAAGGCCCGAGGAACTCATCTCTGTCACCTGCCAGGCCTTATCGGCACTTCAGTTTGCTACCTTACCGGAAATGTGTCTTCTCATATAGCGTTCATAGGAGTATACTTTTGTGCAGACTGCCAACAACAGGTTTCTGTACTTGATTTACAGGTATTTTGACCCAGCAATTCTACTTCTAAAAATCTGCACAAAGAATTAATTGGACATGTGTGCAGTTTTGTTCGAGGCTGTTCATTGTGGTCTTGTTCACCAGAGCTAAATATCAGAAACCACCTAAAAATCCATTAGTATGAAACAGTCATGCAGTTGGAATTATATGTATTCATTATAAATTGTCATGGAAAAGAGCTGTGATGTGTTGTTAAAAGGGTAAAGCAGACTTCAAATAAGTAGTTAGAGTGGGATCGCATTATTGCAAAAAGAAAACAACCAAGTGAAATTATGGCTCTCACACACATAAAAAAATGAGCACACATTAAAGATTTTATGCAACTCATTATTTATTAATGAACTGGTGAGATGTTAGAACAGTTCAAAAGTGAGCCAAAGAATGGCTCATTCATGGATCAGGAGCATTGAAATGAATGTGCAAGTGGGTACAAGGTGCCTTTTTCAATAGTGGGAAAGGGAGTCCCTGCCACCCCCACATTACTGAATGTGTTTCCCCTCTGTAGACAAGAATTATTTTGCATTACTATCACCTGTCTGTGAATCCCAGCATTGCAAAATAGTCCACAGGCAATGAAGAGTGCACAGGCGCCACACCATCAGAATCAGGTACCTTGGAAAAACTGTTCTGAAGCTTAGACCCGAAACAATGTATAGTTTTCCCTTAAAACACAAACTTTCTCTACATATATGTACCTAGTATAGTCTGGAATGAAAACCAAAAAGTGATTAGTTGTTATCTATGGATGGTAAAATTTTATGTTGTTATTTTTGTATTTGTCTGCATTTTGACAGTATTTCTAACAGAGCATGTAATATTTTTTATAATCAGAAAAAACCCTACTTCTGTATTGGAAAATAACTACCAATCCTTGTTTTTTAAGTATATTTTATGGATTATGCTATTACAGTTGTCCCATCTTTCCCTCCTTTTTATTCCCCTCTGCCCTGCAGCCCCCACCCTCCATCATTCCCCCCACCCCCAGCCCCACTTAGTTCATGTCCATTCGTCATTACATATAGTTCCTTGGCTTCTCCATTCCCTATACTATTCTTAACCTCCCCCTGTCTATTTTGTTCCTACCATTTATGCTTCTTATTCCCTGTACCTTTCCCCCATTCTCCCCCTCCCAGCTGAAACCCTCCATGTGATCTCCTTTTCTGTGATTCTGTTTCTGTTCTAGTTGTTTCCTTAGTTTGTTTTTGTTTTTTTGTTTTTTAGGTTCAGTTATTGATAGTTGTGAGTTTGTTGTCATTTTACTGTTCATGGTTTTGATCTTCTTTTTCTTATATAAGTCCCTTTAGTATCTCATATAATAAGGGCTTGGTGATGATGAACTCCTTTAACTTGACCTTATCTGGGAAGCACTTTATCTGCTCTTCCATTCTAAATGAGAGCTTCGCTGGATAAGTAATCTTGCATGTAGGTCCTTGCCTTTCATGACTTCGAATACTTCTTTCCAGCCCCGTATTGCCTGCAAGAGAAGTTTCTTTTGAGAAGTCAGCTGATAGTCTTATGGGAACTCTTTTGTAGGTAACTCTTTCCTTTTCTCTTGCTGCTTTTAAGATTCTGTTTTAATCTTGGGTAATGTAATGATGATATGCCTTGGTGTGTGCTTCCTTGGGTCCAGCTTCTTTGGGACTCTCTGAGCTTCCTGGACTTCCTGGAAGTCTGTTTCCTTTGCCAGATCAGGGAAGTTCTCCTTCATTATGTGTTCAAGTAAGTTTTCAATTTCTTGCTCTTCCATTTCTCCATCTGTCACCCCTATGACTCGGATGTTGGAACGTTTAAAGTTGTCCTGGAGGTTCCTAAGCCTCTCCTCATTGTTTTAAATTCTTGTTTCTTCATTCTGTTCTGGTTGAATGTTTATTTCTTCCTTCTTCTCCTAATCATTGATTTGAGACCCAGTTTCCTTCCCTTCACAGTTGGTTCCCTGTATATATATATTTTTTCTTTTTAAAAAAATTTTATTTATTTATTTTTTAGAGAGGGAAAGGGAGGGAGAAAGAAAGGGAGAGAAACATCAATGTGTGGTTGCCTCTCACATGCCCCCAACTGGGGACCTGGCCCACAACCCAGGCATGTGCCCTAGACTGGGAATTGAACCAGTGACCCTTTGATTCACAGGCCGGCACTCAACCACTGAGCCACAACAGCCAGGGCTGTATATATTTTTTTAATTTCACTTTGCATAGCCTTCACTTTTCCTCTATTTTGCGGCTTACTCAACCATTACTGGACCATCCTGATTACCAGTGTTTTGAACTCTGAATCTGATAGGTTAGCTATTTCTTTGTCGCTTAGTTCTATTTTTGGAGTTTTGATCTGTTCTTTCATTTGGGCCATATTTCTTTGTCTCCGTGTAGGTGTTACATTGTAAAGGGCGGAGCCTTAGGTATTCATCAGCGCAGGGTTACTGAAGTCATTGTGTTGTGGTGCTGTATGTGGGGTGCAGCTCAGAGAGGGAACAGTGACATTTGCTCAGCTCTCAACTGGCTTTTAGTCACTTCCCCTGGTACCCATAAGCAAATCGGGCCCTTCTGGTGCTTATTCCTGGGTAGGTGGGCTTGTGTAGGTTCTAAGACCCCATGGGTCTCTTCAGTAAACTCTCCTGTGAGGCTGGGAGTTTGTCTTGCCACTGCAACCCCCGCAGGTCTTTACAGACAGAGGTTTTGAGGTTTCCTTTTCCCATGCTTGAACCTGGGGTTGTGTGGTCTGTCTCGCTCCCCAGTTGTTCCTCCCAGTTTATCCGCACGTAGATGTGGAACTGCCCAGTCCTCCAGCCGCCGCCTTGCTGCACATCCTCTCTGCCCCAGCTGCCCGTCTCCGCACCTCCTACCAGACTGAACGACTGTGTCTCCTTTAACTCCTTGGTTTTTGGACTTCCATACAGTTCCATTTTCTGGCAGTTCTGGTTATTTTTTGTTTTTCAATTTGTTGTTGTCCTTCTTTTGGTTGTGGAAAGAGACAAAGTATATCCATCTACACTTCCATCTTGGCTGGAAGTATATTACCAATCCTCTTTTCATATTTTTAGTAAATCCTTCAACAAAAACAATGAAAGTACTGACCCTGCTACATCAGCTGCCTGAAGGATACTGGGATGAAGATAATAGATGAGTGGGGGCCAGAGAATGTGCAGGGTGGTTGGCAGTCCCCTTGTGAAACAGCTATTTCTGGTTGGTCCTTCAATGGATTGTTTTGTGTTCAGGCCTAAAATATCCCACTTACAAGAGATGATGATGAAGCCAAGGTGCTTTGGCATGTCAGCGGTGCTTTTAGCTGTAACCCTCAATAAATGAAGTGCCAAGAAGTTGCTAATGTTTTCTGTGCCTTTTTAAGTTGAGTCAGGAAAAATGGGTGGGAGAGGGAGAGGGACAGTAGTCTGCATGCTGCGTCAGACGGGAAGATGCTTCCCCTTACTGCCTGTGATGACAGTTATTAACGAATAGATGTTTCCAAATTTATGCCACCCCTCCGATTAATGTGCTTATTTATAGAACTGATTTGAAAGTTAAATAAGAGCTTTATCTTTCCTCAATTTTACAGTGGTAAAGACATAATAAACATGCTGATGGCTTACATTATTCCATAAGTGTTTGCCTACGTATTGATTATTGCCTCAAGATCTGTTGTCTTACTCTGTTCTGAGCGTTTTTTCTGCACCCCCCCACCGTGCCATGGTGTTTCTGGCTATAATCCTCATTTTCTTACAGCTTGCCAAACTGCAGCTCCTTTTTGGTGCCAAGTTTTTCTTATAATCCTCATCCTGATGAGAGATTTGCAAAGAAGTTGACCCACAGATACAATACAGTATGTATCTTATTGACAGTGCACATGTAATATTTTTAGTGCCCTGAGACTCTTATATTAATCTCCCATTGTATGAACATGATTAAGATCACATCAATAATTAAACAACAGTCTCTTGCTCTTATTTGGGTTAGCTCAGAGCGGTATGCATGTTGATGTCAAAATGTTTCTGCTGAATGAATGAACAATGGTTATTTATATCAACCCATGCATCACCTTTCTGGAGTAGAGCTGTGTGTGGCTATGTAATACCCTGCCCTCAGAAGGACCGGTTTCACCTATAAGAACCATGGGCTGGGTGGGAGGGATCAGCATTCACATTTAACTTGAAGATTAAGTTCTAAGAACACTCTGTCTCCTACAATGCTGGGCAAATTTCCTGTGATGCTCAGCGCACAAGCAATTAGGGAGGACTGGCTTTGGGAGAAAGGAATCAAGAGGCAAATTTGGTCTTGCATGCCAATAGCGCCCTCCTAAATTTCAGGTCCTGGTATCTGTGAATGTGGCTTTCTTTTCCAGTAGGGTCTTTGCACATGAAGTCATACTAGACTGTGTGGGCTCTAGTCCAATATGACTTGGGTAAGAAGGACAGGTGAAGATGTAGCCGCAGAGGGAGGAATGCCAAGTAACAATGGAAACAGAGATGGAAGTAACACAAGTAGAAGCTAGGGAGTGTTGAGGATTGCCGGCGACCACCAGAACACAGGAGGAAGCACGCGAGGATGATTAACTTAGGAGTCTTTCCCAGAGCTTTTAGGGGAAGCAGTGCCCTCCTGCCATCTTGATTTCAGACTTCCAACTTCCACACTGTGAGAGAATAAATTTCTGTTGTTCTAAGCCACCCAGTTTTTTGTTATTTGTTATGGCGGCACTAGGAAAGCAATACAATGTCCCTTACTTCATAATGATGAAGTAGTTTAGTGTCTTGTTTGGTGTCTATCACTGCTGTGGTATGCGATGCCTTTATCCCAAGGCTTTATCCATGTATTAGTCAAGGTTGAGTAAGGTAAGCAGAAAGCGCTCTCGGTGTAGTAAGCAGGAAGTGATTGAATATAGAGAATTATCTGCTCTCACACTGTTAGATGAATTAAGTAGTGAAGGTCAAAGAAACTTTGCTAGTATCAAGAACTTTGGAACTACAGGCAAGGCTAGAAACCACTGCCTGATATCTCAGCAGCCTTGAGCACTTAATAGGGTAACTACCAGGAAGCTGCTTGGAAAATCCCAACAAAATCTGCATATGTCATCTGTTGATGTCCACATCTGACTCCTGTTGCTGCCAGTGAATCATGTCTTCTCTTTCTAACCCTAGCAGGTCTCTGTGAATGACTTTCATTGGTGGAATGTAACTAAAAGCCTTGCTGCTAAAGGATTGTGGGGAATGTAGTTTTCAGGCTTTCAGCCCCAGTGGCACTGGACCCAGTGATGAAGGGCAAGGGCAGAACAAAGAGCAAGGGCAGAACAAAGTACAAGAGATGATGTCCTGCTTACTCATCCTAATTACTTTTCTATCCAACAAGAACAAAAGTACTTGCTTCCCTGAAAGATTCTGATGATCTATTTTAATTTACACCAAGTCATGAAGAACCAATAATACCTTAAAATGTTTTTCCCTCAGTGTTGTGATCAGAGATTTAATTCAAAGAAGTGAATCCATTTATTTGACTCTTAGTTGAAACAGAGACTCACTTCCAACACTGTTTTCTCATGGGCCCTCAGAAATACAATGAAATTTTAGGTGTAAATATTTGGACTTGAGGATTTTAATCCAGTTTGGCTTTCTCTTTGTACATGCAATGACATTTGGTTTTGTTGATTTCTTTTGTTTTTACACAGATACATAAATGAGAGGCAGCTCATTTGGGTTCAATTACTTTCAATTTTCTGTTGCTGACAGTTTTAACGGGGCAGTTTTCCTCCCCCAGCCATCTCTCCAGGAGACATTGTGCAATCAATGCCTGGGGACATTTTTCATCTTCAAAATTGGAGTGGTGGGGACGCCACAGGCATCAAGTGGGTGGAGGTCAGGGAGGCCGCTAAACGTCCTACAGTGCCCAGGGCAGCCCTCCCACCACAAAGAATTGCCCACCCCCAAAGTTCAAAACTGCCGCAGCTGAGTGATCCTGTTCCTGTGTGGTTGGAGGGAAAAGGTGAAGTAGATCTTCATTGTTGTGACCCTTTTCTAACCTCAGGGAATCTTCAGTGCTGCTGCCACTGGCGTTGTCTGCTTGTCCACTGCTTTGACCCTTTCCCTGTCCTCCGACATCCTCGCTGAAACGCATGGCCAGCGTTCACCCCTAGGCCACCCAATTCAGAACCGAGGTGCTGGCAGTGCATCTCTTCCCTTCTCATTGCTCATTTGATTCTGAGATCCCCTCTCTTTCAGAGCCTGCTTTGTCTCACTGCCTGGACACAGCCCCTCTGTCAGTTTGTCCCCAGTCCTCTGAAGGGTCTCAGGGTCTCATCACATGTCTAGAAGGCCTGCTCCCTTCCCTTTATCACTCTTCTCTTTACCCCTGCCCTTTGCCAAGTACTGTGTGTCTTGACATTTTAAATGTTCTTTTCTCCTCTACATCAGCTGGAGAAAAGCTGATGGCGTAGAAATCTCTTCTCCCCAAATCCCACCCTGCTCATTTTCAACCACTTACTTGCTCCACACGCCCAGTGCACTTATCCTGAATTTGCACAGGTTGTTCATTGCCCTATTTGTGAATTGGGCTCATTGTATTTCTTTGTTTGCTTGATGCTGAGTGAGTCACTTCTGTGGGTTACTAAAGGCTGTATGTAAATAAATTCTTAGAGGGCCAAAACAAGGTCCCCATGGAGCTCTTTGGTCAACTTTGGACACAAAATCAGAGCTAATTAAAAGCTAAAGAAAGGCTTTCTGATGATGAAGGTGATGATAACCAAGGCTGGAAGGCACTTTGGAAAGCCACAAAGCCTGTTCCCAATGCACCCAGGTGCCCTGCGTCATCCAAGATAAATGAGGATCTGTCCACTGTTCAAACACTGCCAGAGAGGAGCGTTTTCCAACCTGTTCCAGCTTTTAACTACCCACTTACGATATGCTTTCCTCTAGCCAACCTAAATCTCCTCCCGCTTAAGGAATCAACGTTGTGTAAAAATATACAGTAATAAATTTTGAAAGATGACTTAAGATTTTCTTTATACATAAGAAATTCATATACTATGATTTCCCTTCACGTTAAGAGGATTTTTATTTTTATCTGAAAAAATTGCTAAGCTAGGGCTTCTGGCAAAGGGATTGGCATTCAGGATAAATGAGTAGCTTGAAAAGACGATCGGCTCTATATGAGGTAAGAAAAATAGTTTAATTCTCTGTGCATACTCTCCGGGTGTTACTGCACAGCTGACTTAGAATGCCGGCAGCTCTTCCAAGACGATTCGTGTTGCTGTAGTTTATGTCTTTAAAGGTACCGTCCCTCCTTCCGCATTAAAATGGTGTATTGTAGTGTTTCCTTCAAACTTCCCACAGGGCAGCTGTGAAATTATGCAACTTCACAGGGCCATTCTGTCTACGTCAGCATGACCCCTTTCATCCCAGAAATGAATTTTCAAGATTTGTGCAATTTATCGAGCAAACAAGGATGGAGCATCTCTTGTATGCTCAGGCACCATGTCAAGTGATTATAGATTCAGGGAAGAAGATGCTGTTTTAAGCTGCAAGGGGTTTTAGAGTCGAGCTGGGAACTTAGACATGTAAATAAGGCCATTCTGGAAAGGCCATGGTCTTCCCTATAGCAACATGTGTCAGATGTAATAGGAAGCATTTGGTACATAACTTTCTAATAAGCATGCTTTTCTGCATTCTTTGGGTACATATGGCTTTGGATCAATATAAACCTGGTGCCAAATCTGGTCCCTTATCGCTGTGTGATCTCCCTGAGCCTCAGAATTTACCCTTGCAAGTGGAAAGCATATCTGCCTTAAAGATCATTGCAGTGATTGAATCAAATCAAATTAAATCACATGATGTGCTTTTAAAGTGCTAAGCAGCCCTAGCTGGTGTGGCTCGGTGGATTAACCGCTGGCCTGCAAAGCAAAGGGTTGCTGGTTCGATCCCCAGTCAGGGCACATGCCTGGGTTGTGAGCCAGGTCCCCAGTGGGGGTGGGGTGTGTGAGAGGCAACCCATTGAAGTTTCTCTGGCATATTGATGTTTATCTCCGCCTCTTTCTCCCTCCCTTCCACCCTCTCTAAAAATCAATAAATAAAATCCTTTAAAAAATAAACTTCTAAGCAAAGGGCCTATTATTGGGTAGGTACTTAAGAAATGTTTCTGTCTTCTTTGATGATTCAAGGATAGCATTATATAAGGAACTTTTCTCTTTTTTAATGGAGTGAGCATTTCCTCCCAGTACCAACATTACCTTCCTGCATGTGGGAACTGTCCCAAGCCATGAGGCTGAGCCAACCCTATGGTAGAATCTAAGGATGCCGCAAACCCATCTTTCCACCTTTCCTTGCAGCCAGCCACAGGGCATGTGGCCAAGTAAACACATCGTCCCCTGGCCTTGAATCAGCAGCTCCTGGTTTGGAGAAGCAGGAGCCACACAGAATCCATTCTGATGGCAAATTATGTTGGGTGTCAAAAGTCGCAGTTGCTGCAGTTCTAGCAGAGGCAGCTCAAGTCCACACTGGTGGTACCCAGTGTGCAAATTTCAGCGCCAGTCTTCCGTGATGGCAGCTGTGGTATCTTTAGTGTCTTGCGATATGACTTTTAATGCTGGCTCTGGGGATATTGCCTCCAAGCCTGGTTCTCATGACTGTTAACCTAAAAAAAAAACAAATATCTTTCAAAGTGAGAGGCAACAAACACTTCAGATCAAACAATAGTTATTTAGGAAGCACTGATTCAGGTGGAAGCTCAAGTAGTATTGCAAATTAGGAGACAAAGGCAAAGGGTATTTCTGAGAAAGGAAAGGGGGAACATTTACATCGTTAGGAGGAAGCCATTTCTATTGCTGCAGATAACATGACTTAGTGATGCTAATTCTAAGTGATGTTTATGATTTTCAGTCTGGTCCTCATCAGTCCTATAGTCATCGTATCTGCTTTCATGTTATCTTTATAAACAGCGCTTTGGGGCACAGCATTACTTTATGCCCAGTCCAAAGGTTATTTCGCTCTGTTTTTATTTTATTTAATTAATTAATTAATTTTTAGAGAGAGGGGAAGGGAAGGAGAAAGACAGGGAGAGAAATATCCATGTGCAGTTGCCTCTCATGTACCCCGTACTGGGAACCTGGCTTGCAACCCAGTCATGTGCCCTAACTGGGAATCGAACCGATGACCCTTTGGTTTACAGGCCCACCCTTGGTCTACTGAGCTACACCAACCAGGGCTTGCTCTGTTTTAACATCCATAGATTTAATGCAGTTCTTCTGGTAAGGCAGCTCTGGCTCTGTTTTAATGGGGCTCCATTTGTTATTTTTTGACATGACCTTTATGAACAGCCTTCATAAACAACTGCGTTTCCTTTAATTAATTTTTTTGAGCTTGTATAATCTACATTCTGTTCCTGTTGCTCACAGCTCAAATTTTCGCCTGATAAAAATATTCTTACAATAGTATAATGAGTTTGGTTTTACTATAGTGATGTCTTAATAAGTTATCAAAGGAAGCGAGACAGTTCCCCTGTACATTAAACAGACCCTTACAATGGTCCCTTTTCAATTAGTTTTACTTCTTCCTTTATTGTTGCATGTCATTTCTTTTTTTTTTTAATTTTTGGAAGATTTTATTTATTTACTTTTAGAGAGGGGGAAGGGAGGGAGAAAGAGTGGGAGAGAAACATCCATGTGTGAGAGACACATTGACTAGTTGCCTCTCACACACCCGTACTGGGAACCTGGCCTGCAACCCAGGCATGTGCCCTTGACTGGGAATCGAACTGGTGACCCTTTGGTTTGCAGGCCGTCGCTTCATCCACTGAGCCACACCTGCCAGAGCTGAATGTCATTTCTCATTAGAAAAAATAATAGTGTCCCGCAGTTTCCATTCTTTTGATGCTTGATCTACGCGACAGGAGATATACCTTGTAGAAATGCCAACACTTATAATGCCATATGCAGAGAAACAATTCTGACTTTCTGTTTCTGACATAGAAATGCCTCGCTATTCTTTATTAACATTCTATTATAAAACCTGACTGTTAAGCCTCAAGGCTCTTTGCTATTAATAGAGATTTACCAATTTTTCAACCAAGCCTGTGAAATAGAAAAGGGGAGTACCTCTTTAATGAAAAAAATCAATAACAATTGTTCAATGAATCAATCAAAAACGTATCTCCCAGGTTCTTGTTACAGCATTGGTAGTGTACCTTGTTTTTACTAACCACTTCTGGAGTAAACATCTTGCTGATAACAATTATAAACTCAAAATTATAAACTTTTAAAACAATTGTTTGAAAGCTGTTTGGAGAACAACACAAATACTCAGAAACCACAGTGTTAGGTGAGAGCCACATTTACCTGGCTTTTCTACTCCAAGTGTTTCCCAGTTCTCCTGTCACATAGGGACAGAGCCCAAGCAGCAAGTGGCAGTCTAATTTTGTGGGGGAGAGTCAGAGGTTACGATTCTGGGCTGCTATAATCCCTGGAAATTAAGAGAGGGAATTCTGGAAGAGGGAAACCCCACAATCTACATACAGAAATCACCGGTTAACTCCTAAACTGCATGTGCAGGTCAGAAAGCTGTAGCTGGGAAGGTAAAGACCTGAGGAGAGATTTTGCCATTGGCCTGGTGCTGAAAAAACAGGTTGGAGCGCCAATCCTGCCAAGTGCTAGGCAACGGTAAACACTTTAAGGTTTTAATTGGAACCCCAGAATGGTGTCCCAAGAATGAGGACTATGCCCTTGAAGTAAAGACCGAATCAAAATAGACCCAATGTAAGAAGATTTAAACAGCAAGCTTCCACAGAGTTAAAGCGACCCTCTAGTAATATAATTGCTTGTTACAACAACTACAGACACTTTGCGTAGGAGGATAACAGAATCCAGAATGTATACAATCTATCATCAGTAATGTCTGGTATATACATACAAACTGATTGACATGTAAGAGGCAGGAAAATGTAATAAACCATAATCGAGAAAGAAAATAGTCAATAGCTGAAGATCTACATGTTGCCCAGATAGTGGAATTAGCAGCAGACAAGGGCTGTAAAATAATTGCTATAAGGTGTTTAAATGTTTGTTAAAAAAAAAAAAAAGATAGTTGTAATGAAAAAAAGATGAGGCATTTCAGGAGAGTGAAGCTAACTCTAAAGAAAAAAGAACAAACAGAAATCCTTCAAGAGAAAAATCAAAATTGTATCTTTGTTATCATATTCATTTTGGGATCCTTTTCCTCTTCCTTTATGAGAAATGGAAATTTTTTTGTATAGCTGATTATGAGTAATTTTTCATAGAAATTTTTAAATCCATAGATTTGGATTTTCTTCTTTAAATCATATAAAAATCAACAGATAATTCCCTCCTATATCATAATAAAAGATTGAAGTAAATTAAATTAATGTGTTTAAGTAATTTTTGAATACAGTTGAATAAATTATCTCAATGAAACCACTCTACCCAATTAAATAAAATGATCTATTGTATTTATTGCCTATATTTAAAATGTAAAGAGTAAAACTGAAAAAATCTATTTGGGAGTTCTTTGGATAAATTAGGAAATAACTGCAAGAAACTACAATAATGATTTTGAATCATTCTGGTAGGGTGGATTGGCCTATTTAGTATCAGGTAACTGAAATAATTTGGCTTCCTATAGTTGTTTAATTTGTAGATTTTAATTATTGAATTTAAAAACTATTTGTGACCCCTGGGTGGTGTTGCTCAGTGGATTGAACCAAAGGGTTGCTAGTTTGAGTCCCAGTCAGGGCACATGCCTGGGTTGCAGGCCAGGTCTCCAGGTGGGGGCGCACAAGAGGCAACCACACATTGATGCTTCCCTCCCTCTCTTCTTCCTCCCTTTCCCTCTCTCTAAAAATAAATAAATAAAATATTTTTAAAAAATAGCCATCTTTGCCAGGAACTGAAGACAAATTTTTAAAAAATAATAAAAAATAAAAACTATTTGTGAAATTAAGGATGGCAAGATCTAATATAATTGACCTCTAATCGACTTTTGACTTTTTAAATTGATGTAGTTGGTAAAGTGTCTTATTTCAGCAATTGTATGAATCTGTCTAGTGTATCTTGAACCAAGATATAAAATTATTTTCAATCATAAAATATTTCCTTAAGTATCTATAATGTGGCACAGGGGATTTAAATTTGGAATTCATATAACTAAGCATAGCCCTGGTGGTGTGGGTCAGTGGGTTGAGCACCAGCCTGTGAACCAAAGGGTTGCTGGTTCGATTCTCAGTCAGGGCACATGCCTGGTTTGCAGGCCAGGTCCTCCACAGTTGAGGGCATGCAAGAGGCAGCTGCACATTGATGTTTGTCTTCCTCCCTTCCCCTTTCTCTAAAAATAAATAAATAAAATCTTTAAAAAAAGAGCTAAGTGCCCTGGCTGGTGTAGCTCAGCGGATTGAGCATGGGCTGTGAACCAAAGGATCGTGGTTCAATTCCCAGTCAGGGCACATGCCTGGGTTGCAGGCCAGGTCCCCAGTGGGGGACATGTGAGAGGCAACCGCACCTTGATGTTTCTTTCCCATTCTTTCTCCCTCCCTTCCCTTCTGTCTAAAAATAAATAAAATCTTAAAAAAAAAAACCTAAGCATACACCCCCATGTATTTTTAAATTTTGTTTTACAGTGTAATAATGTTTTTAAAAGTATATATTTTGAGATTAATTCTAATTTTTGCCAGTTTTCATGTTGAAAATTTGAAAAAGTAGATAAAAAATCAATACCACATACTATAATTCACAGAAATAATAACTTTGCAGAACCAAAAATTAATTTAAGAAACCATAATATTGAGAAGTTGAAATCCTTTATATTCTACACTTACACCTATTTATATATACAGCTATTTACATATACCTCATTTTTCTTTCTTGACACTTTCTCACTTAACACAAATCTTTGGATTTCAATTTGCAAACCCCAGCTGCAGTGTGAGGGCTTCAGTGTAGGGATAGCTGTGGGTGGGTAGGAGTAGGTGGGTCTCTGAGTCCTTTGAATGTGTTTGCAGAAATTTATCTATTTATACACATCAGTTGTTTTCTGGGAAGAGGGTTCCTAACTCTCAAATGATTATCAATCGTGTCCTTGATTCCAAAAAAGAATAGGAATCCCTACCTGTAATCTTCTTCAGTCATTGACAGTCATGAAGTTTTTCTATTTCCTCATTGTTCCTAACTTTTAATAATTTACAAAAAAACTGAGTTTAAAGGGATATTCATTTGGTCATTTCTGAGAATCCTTGGACTTAAAAGAAGTGCGATGAGTCTGTTCCATGTCAGATGTTGCTATTGTAATATATGAAAGCCCGCACCATGTTTTCATGGGTCCCACTGGAGCAATTATTGTTTCGTCTTCTTTCTGTGGTTAGTGCCTTTGTGAATGACTATTGCACCTGTGACTTTGAGCATACCAGTGTATCGATGCCCCACTGTATTCATTAAAGATCAAAAACTCTTCCTAAATACATGCACAAAACAGTGACACAAAATGTAAACTGAGGGAAGCAAGTGAACAAAAAATGCAGAGCAAAAAGACAGGAAGCCAAGTATCGGTACACGAAATGTGTGCCTCTGTTTACTTCAGTCTTGCTAAACATGCAGTTCAAAGCTGGACCAATCTTCCCAGTAGTTGGGGCAGTGGGAACATGAGTTGAGTTAGAGAGGTAGAGAGCACAGGTCAAGAACCTAGCTTGAGGCCTGGCTGGTGTAGCTCAGTGGATTGAGCGGGGTCTGGGAACCAAGCGGTCCCGGTTCGATTCCCAGTCAGGGCACATGCCTGGGTTGCAGGCTGGGTCCCCAGTGAGGGCCATGTGAGAGGCGATCATACATTGATGTTTCTCTCCCTCTCTTTCTCCTTCCCCTCTCTCTAAAAAATAAATACTAAATAAATAAATAAATAAAATCTTAAAAAAAAAAAAAAAAAAGAACCTAGCTTGAACCAGCAGAGGCTAGCTTGATTGAGCACAAGCCTGTATGGCCAAGCAGAAATGGCGGATACACATGTTCTCATTTTTCCTGAAAGATAAGGGGTTATGGCTTCTTCACATGTTTACAAAGAGCTTGGCTGTGCTGCAAGTGAACATGATCTCAAGTTCTGGGGACTCTGCAGGCTGTCTTCAAGTGTCACTGCCGGAACTCTGCCCTCTCTCACACGCACCGATAAACACACATGCATGCACACACACTGGCTCCAAAACGGGGGAAATCGAAGCAGACAACCTGCAGTTGAATTTAGATGTACGAGAGAAAGTGACAGCCTTAACAGTTGCCGAATTTGAAGAGACAACATTCAATGGCAAGTTGTATTTTAAAATATCAAACACGGCAATTTTAGACTTTCAGAAATATGCAGCTTTGAAAATGTCAAAACTAGGCATTTAAAGAAATTCCGCAGATCTGATTTCAAAGTGACAAAATGAAATAGAAGATCTCTCTGAAAGGTATTTCTGTTGAAATTAAAAGCATTTGATTTCAGCGGGTGATTGGCTCTTGCCCTGGCATTTATTTTCCATTCCCGCAAAGACCTAGGAGAGAAGAGCTCCACGGAATAAGCCAGGCTTGGAGTGACTGGCAGTTCCGTAGTTCACATTAACAGGATCGAATCCACCAAGACAGTAGTACTGTTGACTGATCCTCTATCTGTAGCAGAATTTTCTTTGATAAGCAACTCTACGGGGCGCTCTGGCAAGAAAAGGTGGGCTGGGAGCCTGGGCAAAGCAGGGGTAGCTTCTCTAGACTTGGCGGGGTCTCCTGTATCTCCTGCTCCAGTTCCCAGTCCTCCCCTCCCTCGGACTTCACTTGGCTTGTAGATCTGCTAACCAGCCCGTGAGCTCCTTGAGGCTGGAGGGAAACCTCTGCTTATCGAAAGGGTTATGTACAGCAACTTTGCTTTTAACTTCATATTTAGTTTATTAAAGTTATACTCACAAAACTCCTAGTTTTTTTGTGTGTTTAAAAAAAAGTTGTTATTGTTGTTCAAGTACAGTTTTCTGCCTTTTCCCCCCACCCCTCCCCACTACCCAAGCCCTCCCCACCTCCTCCCCCTTTTTGTGTGTTTTGAAGTTCAGTGAATGCAGTTTATTATTTTGTTTTTAAGTCTAGTAGAATACGGACAACCAGCTTTACATTTTCTTTGCCTAACATTTAATTAATTCATGTTAAACAGATGATGCTTATTTAAATAATCAGACCCATTTTTGACAGTAGTTAATTAAATTCTCTTAGTTTACACAGCAATTATGCATCGAATATATTTCCCTCTGAAGTGTTTCCAGTGACTGGCAGGACAACTCCATATACAAACAATCAAAAACTTCCCAAGCATTCAGAAGTACTCTTATAACACGATAAATGAACACACAAAAGTCCTAACACGATAAGTGAACACACAAAAGTGAAACAGGCTCATCTGCATGGAAAACAGACTGATGGTTGCCAGAGGGGAGGGAGTTTGGGCGGCTGAGTGGAAAAGGTGCACTGATTGAAGTCAGTGGACTGAACTTGGTCTGTGAGTTATAGTTTGTTGACCTGTGTTGTGTAATTTAAAAAATTTTTCATTTCATTTCATTTAATGTATTTATTTCTTAGCGAGGCACATTTGCCAGATTTCTTGTAGCTGGGCAGCTATAAGATTAATTTGTGTCGTCTTTCCCTTGGAGTGGGTTACAGATCTACTGGGACCCAGTCTTGAACCTATGATCAAGAACAGCACTGTGGGACCCTGGTTGGTGTGGCTCAGTGGAATGAGTGCTAGCCTGTATATCAAAAGGTCGCTGGTTTGATTCCCTGTCAGGGCACATGCCTGGGTTGTGGGCTGTGTCCCCAGTAGGGGGCGCACAAGAGGCAACCACACATTGATGTTTCTCTCCCTCTCTTTCTCCCTCCCTTCCCATCTCTAAAAATAAGTAAAGAAAGAAAGAACAGCACTGTGGGGATGGCAGGGTATCTAGGGCAGAATGGGGCTGGACTCCATGGCTCTGCTGGTCCCCATGGCACTCAGACTAGTGAAGGGATCCATGTTGACAAACCAGTCTAGGCTTTGACGTGAGAGAAAAGGCTTGATTAAGTCGCTGTTAACCTGAAGGCAAATGTGTTTCTTAACTAATCCATTTTCTAATAGGAATGACTTCATAATTCAGGGAATCTCAGGTTAGTGGCTCAAAAATTCATAACTAGGTTATAGTTGTCATTAAAATGGACTGAGGCTGTAGTCATTGCTAATTGCTTTCATCTTTTCCTCATTGTCGGGATACATTCCTGCACCTGACCCCCAGGTCTACAGAAATTCTAATGCCATCCCATTGGATTTTTCAATTCTCTTCATAGTCTGTTGGAAAGCCAATGGAATTTTGGTGCCCTGTTTGTGTGTGTGGTTGTTTGGCTGGTGTCTGCTAAGAATGCAGGTCTGTTTGTCTGTGAGGAGATAGGACCCTTGAGCCCCCTAATGCAAATTGTGACCTGAGACATGAAGGAGAGTAGAATTCCTAAGGCTGTGGATCAGGTCTCACTCATTACCGCCTTCCTGACACCAGGCACTGATATGTCATGGCGACGGCGGCGTCTCTTCCTGGTTCCTGTGTTTCTGAGCCTCACTTTTGATAACTGGTTCTGACTTCTCAGGTTTTAGCTCTCTGGCTTACTATGTCTGCCGGTCTCCTTCCAAAGTAGAATCCACCCGAAGTCTTTGTTCTGGCATAACTTCCTTTTTAGCGTGAAGTACTTGGCACATTGTGGAGACTTAATAAATGTTAATTGTCTTATTCCTAATGTTTTTGACAACTAGAATAAAGCCATAACTTTCTGATCGCACTTCTCATTGCTGGCCTTAAAAAGAAAAGTGTACAATATGAATGCATTTTGCCTGAATTAATTGGTCCCTTAAAATTTGATGGATGGGTGGAGCGAATCTAGAATTTATGGGAAACATTTTGTCATGAAGAAGCAGGGACATATTTTCCTCAAAAGAGGTATAGACCTCCTGCGAGTCCTTTATTGAGTGGTTCAGTTTTTGCTGCAAGTGCTAAATGCCGGAGGGGAATTTAATGATTTTTGTCTGAGAAATGTTTTTCAGTTGAGGTGGTTGTTGGGTGAGTATTGACCGACTGAATACCTCAGAGAACGGCTTGCATCTCAATTTAAGAGTGTGGACTTTACATATTTAGAGAAGCCTTCATGGATTGCTTTTTACCTGCAATTTTTAGGATGCTTTACTTTCCCTGTAAAATGAGAAAGTGTAAAAAGTATGGCTTAACCAAATTCTGCTAAGGTGACTTCTTCTATTATTCATGAAGCTGGAAATGACTTAAGTGTTGGTTGTCGCGTATGTTGCATCTATTACCCTTAAAGCCTCTGTCTTTCTCTGGTATATATTGAAGAGTGCCTTTCTTTTGGTACATTTATTTCACTTATCTTTGGGCTACATCTTTTTAAAGAGTAGTCAAAAGTGGAATCATACATATTTTATTGAGAATCTGTAGCTATTTTTTTTAGAATATTGACATTTAAGCGAATAACATATTTACATTTTCCTATGTTGTCATGTTATATTAACTAATAATGATTAATGTCTTCATCACCAAGTTGGAAGTTAATTAAAAATAAAAGCTCTTCAGCAGTAGGAATGGTTGTTTTCCTCTGTGTACATTTTTTTTCTTGGCATTTTTGAAGTAGCTTACGCCTGATTATTGGCCTTTGAAAATACCAAATATGTCTTGCCTGGAGTGGCTCACTTGGTTGGGCATCGTCCCGCAAAGCGCAAGGTCACCGGTTAGATTCCTGTTCAGGGCACAGGCCTGGGTTGCAGGCCAGGTCTTCAGTTGGGGGCTTGTGAGAGGCAGCGTATCCATGTTTCTCTGGCATATCCATGCTTCTCTCCTCCTCTTTCTCCATCCCTTTCCCTCTCTCTAAAAATAAATAATAAAGTCTTTAAAAAAATAAATTTGCCGCAGAAGTGCAAGCTTAATGCAGTAAGATAATCTCTTGCCATTGAGTAAACCTATTTTCCTTTAAAAATTCTGCATGACTTCGCTTTACAAGATCCCAAGTTCCAGATTAGGGAAAAGTTGGGACTTAATACCTGAATTTGATTTATGCTCATTTATTTACTTGTTATGATTTATACCCTGTTATAGATCAATGTACTACTGACCAATGAATCATGTTCAAGACACAATATAAATTTTATTGTTTGCTGGCAAGAAACCCAAGTAAAGAGCCAAAAGTGATCTCGGGGAGGAGTATTTTGGAAAACAAAGGATTCTATAACACAAATTTCACAGAACTCTTTTTCCACCTTTAAAGGAGAGCCTGTCACACTGGATGCCCTTCCTAAACTCTTGATGTTTCCTATGAACATTTAAAGGATGCTTACCATTCCATCTACTCGTCTTTGTGGAAGATGTACATCCTTTTTTTTTTTAAGATTTTATTTATTTATTTTTAGAGAGAGGGGGAGGAGATAGAGAGGGAGAGAAACAGCAATGTGTGGTTGCCTCTCACATGGCCCTCAGTGGGGACCTGGCCTGCAACCCAGGCATGTGCCCCGACTGGGAATCGAACCGGGACCGCTTGGTTCCCAGCCCGCACTCAATCCACTGAGCTATACCAGCCAGGCGATTTTATTTATTTTTAGACAGGTGGGAAGGGAGGGAGAAAGAGAGAAACACATCGTGTGATTGCCTCTCACATGCCCCCACGGGGGACCTGGCCCACAACCCAGGCACGTGCCCTGACTGGGAATCGAACCAGTGACTCCTTGGTTCACAGGCCAGTGCTCAATCCACTGAGCCACACCAGCCAGGGCGATGTACATCCTTTTTATAAAAGCAACCTTAATTGTAGGAGAAAATGCTAGAGAGATCACATTTCAGGGAAAAAAATAGATAAACATACAAATCTGTGACATGACTTTGTTATATATAATTTGTATTTATCATTCCTTTATAAATAGTGATCATAAAATAAAATAAGAGTATTATAAAATATATTTAATTTATGATCACATATAAATTAATATTTGCAGTTAAAATAGTTTTCCTCTTGCCCTGGCTGGTGTAGCTCAGTGGACTGAGCACGGGCTGGGAACCAGATGGTCCTGGTTCGATTCCCAGTCAGGGCACATGCCTGGGTTGCGGGCCAGGTCCCCAGTGAGGGCCATGTGAGAGGCAACCATACATTGCTGTTTCTCTCCCTCTCTGTCTCCCTCCCTTCCCCTCTCTCTAAAATAAATAAATAAAATCTTTAAAAAAAATAAATAAAGTAGTTTTCCTCTTGATATATATGTGTATATGTCTATGTGTGTGTCTATATTTATTTATACATGTGTATATATAAGTATATATGTATATGTGCATGTGTATATATGTATAAATCAGAAGGGAAATAGCACAACACTATGTTAAGTTGAATAATATAAAATTTTTGAGAGTCGACTTTTTTTGACAAAAATGGCAATTTTATAGGGTTCAGGAAAATAGTGTTGGTATTTCTGAATACTGACACTGCATGTTATTTTTCTCAACAAGTTCTGTTTCCTTTATTGTGGTGCAAAGTTTTTATGACGTGCACATCTCATCAGGAAGAAGCCTCCAAGGAAGTTGCAAAATGAAACCTAAAAGGCAGCCCCTGCTTCTCTCCTCATTCTGCCGTCCTCCCATCCCATCCTCTGTGACTGTGCTAGCCTCTTTCTAGGCACCGGTGCTAATGGTCTCCCTAAATGCGTCCTGACTTTGCCCCTTGTCTAGCTTGCTGTGGCAGAGTTCCTTCTTTTGCCTAATTGCTCATATTTGTTTCCTCTCTCTCTCTCTCTCTCTGGAGTTTCTCCTAGATAACCACAATAAGAAGAGTAGCAGCCATTTAAATAGTGGTTCCTGTTTGCCAGGCACTGTTCTAAGTCCTGCCCCTGCTGTTCAACTCTCCCAGGGATCTAAGAGGTAGATAATACCATCTCCCATTTTCAGATGAGATGAGGAAACGGAGGCACAGAGTGGTCAGCTGGCTCGCCACAAAATAATCTGGTAAACTCAAGTCAAAAGTCATCCTGCTCTCTAAGGACCTTATTTTGCCTGCACAGGAGTTTCTGCTATTTTTAGACTACAAAGCCACTTTTTGCCTCTGGGACTAAGATCAGGTTTCTTCCTTTGCCTACAATAGGGGTCAGACACCCTTTGGACCTGATTTCGTAAATCAACTTTCATTGGAGCCCAGTTCCATCCGCTCACTTACAACTTGCCTGGCTGTTTGCCCTGCAAGTTAACGCACGGTGAAGCAGTTGTGACTGAGAGGGTATGGCCAGCAGATCCTCAAACATTTATTATCCAGCCCTTTAAAGAAAAAGTTTGCTGACCTCTGCCCTAGAATACAGTGTCTGTAGCCAACCATTCCACTTATTGTGGCTGTTTAATGAATTACTACAAATCACAGTGGTGTACAGTGGCTAGTTATGCTCACACATTCTAGGGGGCCAGGAATTCCAATGGGGCACAGCATCTTCAAAAAGATTTTATTTATTTTTAGAGAGAGGGTAAGGGAGTGACAAAGAGAGGGAGAGAAGCATGGATGTGCTGATATGCAAGAGAAACATCAATCAGTTGCCTGCTGCAAGCCCCCAACCGGGGACCTGACCCCCAACCCAGTCTTGTGCCCTGACTGGGAATTGAACTGACAACCTTTTCGGTGCCCAGGCCGGGACTCAGTCCACTGAGCCACACCAACCAGGGCAGCATTTCTTTTCTATGAAGTCTGGTATCCGGACTGATAAGATTCAAAGAGGTGGAACATGGAGCTCCACGGGTCTGCGTGCTCTCCCCACGTGGTCTCTGTAGTGTGGCAGCTTCAGGCACCCTGACTTCGAAAATGTTGCCTGAACCTTCTCATGTGTGTGTACCGAGAGACAGAGAGAGTGAGCAGGACAGAAGCTCTGGCACTTTCTCTGACTAGCCTCTGATGTTACAGTGTTGCCTGTGTTGGTTAAGACAGCCACAAAAAGCTGCCCAGGTTCAAGCACAGGAAACATAAGCCTCACCTCTCCATGGGAGGGTGTCAATGTCAAATTGTAATAAGCATTGTGGGGCGGAATGTATGTTCGTATGACTACATCTGGAATATACAATTTATCACCCCCGCTCACCCACCTGACTTTAACTCGAGACATATTACTGTCGCCTAGGACCGCAGCTGGGAACTCAGGGTTTCAAGCTAACGAACATTCTAACTCATCTCAGGAAACTTCACTGATCTTCGTATCAGGAAGTCACATCGATTTCACCGTTTCCCCATCCTCTGTCAGTAGAAAACATCTGCGACATTGTG
>PVJI01020541.1:0-28858 GCA_004026765.1 Micronycteris hirsuta | reverse complement strand
TTTATTCTTTCCTTTATGCCCCTAGCTCTAGGGGACATGTCATTGAAGATGTTGCTGCGTGGGATGTCTGAGATTTTCCTACCAATGTTTTCCTCTAGAACTTTTATGGTGTCACGAGTTACATTTAAGTCTTTAATCCACCTTGAATTTATTTTTGTGTATGGTGTAAGTTGGTGCTCGAGTTTCATTTTTTTGCAGGTAGCCATCCAGATTTCCCAACACCATTTGTTGAAAAGGCTATTTTTATTCCATTTTGCTTGAGCTCTTAATTGTACAGCAGAACCTGTGCTAATAAACACTTTCTTTGCATTATTTCATTTGATTAACCCAGCTGTGAGTGCTAATTTCTTAACATAGATCATAATTATTTTCTTATTTTAGCATATGGCCTTCATAATCGTCTCTTTTCATGGTAGAGTACTCTTTCATCCAGTGGAATATTTATCTTTTCCCCCCATTTTCAGACTTTTAAGTTGTTTTCCAGCTTTTGCCATTATAAAGAATACTGGGATGATATACTTTTCCCCAAAGCATTTTCCTGACATTTATGCTTTTAGGATAAGTTCCCAGAAGTAGGGTTGGTGGGTCAGAGTGTAAACACGTCACCACATTGGCTTTCGCACCCACTGGTTAAGGTGACGTGGTGGCCCCCGCAGCTCTGAGACAGGCGGGAGGGACAGAGTCATGGCTGTTTTACAGACACAATCCTGGGGAACTGAGTTCCCAGGTCACACGGCTGGGGGGAGAGCCATAATTAAAATGTGTGTTTGCCAACTCTCTCTCGATCTTTCTTCCCACTTTGCCCCCAGAATGAAATGAAACAACACTCTGGCTGCACTGAACACACCACCTTCCTTCTCGACATCGCAGTCTTTACCTGGTGGGGCTTCCCTGTCACGGGCTCTCTTCCTTTCGCTGAGGGTCATCCTGCTATAGGAGGAAAGTGAGGCAATTCGGGCAGCCAAAGGACCGCCCTTGGGGACCTCTTCAACTAAGGCTAAGGAGGAGGAAGGGTGGAACAGGGACAAAAACATGAGAAAACAAAATGTACTCAAGCAGAATATGAGACGGGAGCCATGAGAAGATGCATAAGGAGCAAACAGGAAGAAAAACCCTGTGGTTTTGGAGAACCTCAATGTTTAAGATGAGGTGTCGGAGCTGAAGACAGCAGAGAGATTGGAGTTAGGGAGTGTGTCCGGGTCATGGCGTGGCCTTTCTGTACTCAGCTGTGCCCAGCACTGTCCGAAACTGTTAAATTTACTTCTTGATAGCCATATGCGTTCTCAAGACAGAAGCTAAACAATAATGTTTACTTTCTTTTTATTTTTCAAATGAATGACCAAAAAGTAACTTCAAATATGTATTTTTTAACCACAGAAGGAAGTGAGTCTGGCTTCATCCAACCCAAACTGCTTGCACTGGGAAGAGAAGCTACTATTTATGACAAGGTACCAAAGGAAAGCCTTCCTCCCCTAGAGAAGCCTGAGATTTCAGCCGTGTCTACAGCTAATGGTGTTAAATCCCTCCACGAACAGCCCCTGGCAAAGGATGCTGCAGACCCACCAGGATCCACAGAGAAGACTCAGCCTCTGGAGGGACTGAGGGAGTCTGGGCCACTTCAGCCAGGTTGCAAACATGATACTCCAGGAGCAGAAGACAATAAAGATGTGGAAACAGTGACAGAGGTCCAACCTTCGGAAGGAAATGTTGAGACTGAACCTCTAGGTGGGGAAGCCCAGCGTCAGCCTTTGAGGACAGCAGGAGAGGGGGCCTCTCCTGGAGTAGTGGGCGACACTGAGATTCCGCTAACTGCCAGAGAGACGAAACCTCTAAGAATAGCTGAAAAAACGCCACCTCTGGAAGCAGGGAGAGAGCCACCACCTCAGGAAGCAATGGGAAAGCCCCCGCTCCGAAAAACTGTTCCCGAGGAGACCGAAGCTCCAGAAGTTTTGGAAGGAAGTCACCTTGTGAAAACAGCTGAAGAGCATGACCTTCAAGACACACTGGGAAGGGATGAGCAGTCCCAACTTCTAGAGACAGTTCCCAGAGAGAAAGGACTTCTGGAAATATCGGAAGGAGGTCCACTTGTGAAAACAGCTGTAAGGGATGATTTGATTCATAAATCTCCTGAAGGTCCAGAAAACATGGAGCAGATTCAACCTGAAGGAACAGTCGGAAGCATGGAGCATCCAGCAGGAGTGCCAGGAACAGGCACAGACATGGAAATGGTCAGGAAAATTCACACAGACAAGGGGGACCACCACATCGAAGGTAAGGGTTATGCCGTTGACGGTTCAGGGTGCTTCGAGGGACTCCATGAGAGGTCCCCTCTGGGGACAGGGGGTGGCTAACCTGTAGCCACTGAAGTCGCTGTCACAGGTGGTTGAAGTTCATTTGGCCCAAACCAAAAAGGCTTCCGTACCTGGGAAACAGGCGCATGGCTTTCCAGCAAAATTTTGTAAAGCAGAGTCTGTGCCCACATTTTTAACCCCGAGTCTCATCATTGAATAGAACTGACTATATTCTACATAATAGAAGGCAATGTGTTAAAATTTCTGAATTTTTCCAAGTTCATTCTTTATTCAGTCGCATGCGTGAGTATGAAGGTCCAAAGTAAAGATGAGTAGTGGTTAGTGGGGGAATTGACCTGCTAATGAGAGACTACACAAATAATGACCTTATCCTTAGAAAGTCGCTGTCAGTCTGACCCTGTCCTCCTACAGTCTTCTTACCGTTACGAGAAGATGAGAGAAAATGTAGCATGTTGTTGGCATATGGTGGTGCTGAAATGTGCTTTACCAGCCTGAAACAAGTGGTGTCTACGCTGTTCATTATTGACACATAATAAAAAATAACATTTTTTATTTCTTCGGGAGCATGATTTACATTTTGGCAAATTCTAGCTTTACACTATAATTAAGTGAAGCATTTATCTATCTGTTCCTTAATTCTTTCACTTATGAACACGGCAGTTTTTGTGTGCTTCATCATATGCCAGATGCTAGGGTGTAGAAGGAGCTAGACATAGCTCCTGTTCTCAGGGGGGTCACAGGCTAGTGGGGAGAAGGCGGAATGAAACAATGTAGCGAGGTAAGCACTTTAACTAAGGTCTGTGAAAGTACTGTGGGACTCACAAGGGAGACACAAGAAAAAGCGTGTATTTGTTAGACCAGGGTTGGCAAACCCAAGTCTGTAGGACCTAGGACAATGACAGGGATTGAGGTGAGGGATGCACAGAATGTCGGGTGGAGCCCAGGGGAACCTTGGTGACTAGGAGTATGGTCGCATCAAAAGAGATGGTTGCTGCTTGGCTCCACCCATGAGCTTGGGGGCCAACACTGTCCAAACCGACTTCTCGGGGAAACAGACTCGAATGTGCAGTGTCCAGACTGGGAAGCGTTGTCATGGGCATTCAGAGGATCCGAGAGAAGCAGGGTGGTCGCCTTTCTTGAAACCACCAGAAAAACTTACTCTTTAGACCTAAAGATTAAGAGCTGCCCCCACTGGAAACCAGCTGTGTGTACTTTACTGTCAATGCTACAAAGCGTCTCTTAATATCTCCTTTGGTCACTTTTCCAGGTGAGACAGGAGAAAAGGTTGAAAGAGAGAGGGAGAAAGCAAGCGAAGGAGCTGCAGCACACGAAGAAGAAACGGGAGAAGCCGTGGACCTTTCGGCAGCCACGTAGATAGGTGTGGCGGGGGAAGGGTGGTGGACCCGACTGTTTTCATAGCGGACGGGAAGATGGAGTCAGGCTGTGGTTCCAGAGCGTAGCTTTCAAGCTCTACATGTTTTATACAGCAAGTGTGTTTATCATGTTCTTGATTACATTGCTCCGTAAAACAACTCAGCTGTAAACTGTTTTCTTAGCTTCTAACAATACACTTTTAAAAAGACAATAGCCAGAGCCAAGAACAACTAGGGTGTATGAGCATGTAAGAATTTGAGAGTGTTTTCTTCATTGTGGCCGTGGGTCCATTCAGTATAGAAAATGGGACCCAAAAATGAAAGTATAAACCTTTAGGTACAGGTGGCTGGAGGAGGGAATTAGTAAATTTTAGGGAGCTCAGGATAATGAAGTCACACAGTTATAATTACTATGAAATGAGAATGAACAGCAAAAATGGTACAAGCTATTCCTGGGATGTGTCTCCTAGCACTGAATTTAAAGCTAGTAGAAACCTTAGCAAGTATGCCCTCGGATTGCCTTCTCCCCTTAAGTCTATCTACTACTGCGGAGCCTTATTCATCATGTTAAATATGCTAACAAAGTCCTTGTCCCAGGAATCCGCGCTCTGGTGCAGCTGCAAGATTAGACATCTTCCCAGCGAAAGGCCACGCGTGTTCCAAGTGCCATTTTCAATCTGTTGATTTTACCCTCAGGTGAGGTGTTTTAATTGCTGGTACTCTTTTGGCATTTAAGTTATTTTAAAGTAATTGACTTTTAAGTGTATTTCAAAGGCAGCAAAGAGCGAGAATTAAAAGTAGGTTTGTTGCCCCTGTGGTGTTATTCCTTGGGCCCAATTCTGTTTTAGATTATTGTGATTTAATATTAGGCTTTAGAGGTGGAAAGCAGCTAAGAAATCAAGATTTTAAAACCATTTACAATAGTTCATTAACATTAAATGATGCACCATCATCGAAAGTCACTTCTGGAGAATTTTTCCAAAGTGGTCAAGGGATTTTGGTAAGTGCTTATATGTGAATAATAATAATAATATCAACTTTGCCCACCACTGAGTGCCTATGTTTATGAATATCAAGATAGAGTTATATTCTGGAAACATTTGGTTTCTTTATCTTATTTGTAAATATATCTTTTTAAGATTGTCGCTCAGTTTCTGCATTAAAATGATTACTAAGATGACCTATAATTAAGAATATAGGATATAGTTGGAAGAATTATCATTTTTATCCTGAGTTTAATATTAATTCGCGTTTCTGACTTTGAAGAGTTGAGGTAGCCAGCAAGCAAGTTGCTCAAGTGGCTGACGTCATTCCTTGTGCCGCGTGAAGAAGCTGGGCTGTGATTGTATGGAGAGCGAGGACCGTTGTATGTATCTGTGTGTTCAGGCATGTAGCTCCTTTAACAGACCATGAGAGATGCTTGATAAATATTTGTTGAATCAGTCCGTGAATATTAAATACCTAAGGCTCCCATTTACATTTACTTCATTACAAAAGGATGTATTTAAAATGTGCCTTGACATGATACTGGCATTTTCCCCCAAGGCTGCTCACGCTCAATGACCAGCTACGTATTTGGTGTAGTTCCAAAAAGAGCAACATTTTTAGGTCAGAAAGCGATGTAAAGCAGAACTGATGTAGCATCTTTGAAGCTACGTTTTGTAATCCAAAGTTGTTTTTTCCTGACCAAAAGGTATTTTTATAGATATATCTAGTAAGTAGAACATGTCAGAGCTTAGTGTAAAATGTGAATGATCACCTTAAAAAGTGGAATTATACTTTTATCAAGTACTGAAAGAGTAGGTAGGATTCATTTACTTAGGAGGCATAAAGTTCATTCTCCATCATGTGAATTTTTCCCCAATACCTGACATATCTTCGCATGTGTTAGAGACCTATTCAGAACTCACGCTTGAAAGAAGTCTTTCTCAAGAACACTGTTATAGAGTTACAATGTAAAAGTTTTCAAATTTTTAAATTAATCCCACTATTTTCCATTAATGACTAAAATCTTTGTCAGGAAAAATTTGGGAATTTGTATAAATTTATGGTACTTTCTACACTTTTACCTTTGGCCTTTAATATGATTACTAATACCTTGTTTAGAAACTGTTCTTATTCTTTTAAATAATATGAAGTTTTTATTCAAAGCTTACAAGGAAAATTAAAATGTTCATACTATTTGAATATTCCAAAATTGAAATGTTCCAGGTAAATAATCTTATAATTTTAAAAACAAAATTAAAATAATAAATTTCTATAGTAAAACTCAAATAATACAGAAATGGATAAAACAAGCAGTGAACTTCTCTCTCCTATATCCCTTAGTCCTTCTACACAAAGATAATAAAAAGTTCCTTGTGTGTACTTCCACAAGGAGGTAATGTCTATGCCAGACTATATGTATATGCTAAAATAGAAATGTTTCTTTACATATCCACATTTAAAGACACAGATGACAATTTACTAGCCCTTGCTTTGTGAAAAATGCATGTAAGATCACTGATCTGTCCTTTCCTGTGTTAGATTGTTTGTCTTTTGTCTAAGACTGATAACCTTAGCGTAGCAAAGTGAATTTTGATGCGATGTCCCCAGTGCCTGAGAAGAGATTATCAATTTTGCCACGAGATTAAAAATGTGCAAGTGGGACGGAAAGCTTGAGCTGTTCATAATGAATTAATAGAAAAAACTACTGTCAGGGCTGGATTTTCTAATCCTGGGTTCTATATAGCTACTTTGTAGCCCAGTTTGTATTCTATTAAGATAATGTCAGTATTTTCTATTCCTAACTAGAGGGAAATGGTGAACAAATGATCTGCTAGCTAGCATCCCCAGCAGGGATAGAACGTGTGTGCAGTTGCAAACTGAACTCCCCAGTCCAGGCTCCAAAACTCTTGGCCAGAAGTGCTCTGCATCTGGCCTCCCCGGGGACCCACCGGAATGGAGCATGTGGCCAGCCTGTGACCTTATTGCTTTTCTCATTTAGACTTTTGAGTAAGAACTCATAGCGCAGCTAATAGCCTTTGAGCCGTCAAAACACCCATACCATTTTTTTTTTAGTCCTCACCCAAGGACATTTTTTCATGGCTTTTTAGAGGAAGGAAGGGAGGAATAAAGAGAGACAAATATTGATGTGAGAGGGAAACATTGTCAGTTGCCTCCATACGCGCCCAGACCAGGGATGGAACCACAAACTTTCAGTTATGGGATGACGCACCAGCCAACTGAGCCACACCGGCCAGGGCCCCTTATCACTTTTTTTTTTAAGATTTTATTTATTTATTTTCAGAGAGAGGAGCAGGGAGGGGAGAAAGAGCAATGTATGGTTGCCTCTCACATGGCCCTCATTGGGGACCTGGCCTGCAACCCAGGCATGTGCCCCGACTGGGAATCGAACCAGGACCCTATGGTTCCCAGCCTGCGCTCAATCCACTGAGCTACACCAGCCGAGCCAACTTTTAACAAAGACTTTATTCCACACTTGGCCTTGGATTTAGAATGGTTTTTAAAGGAAAATGTTTTTTCCACATTTAATTAATCAAAGAGTGTTGGATGGTCATGGTCAAATAACCCTAGTAGGATTTACCTCTGTGCTCCTTTGGAAAATGCAGTAGTTTTTGAGAGCATCTAACAGTACAAGATCTCAATTTTATAAAGGTAATTTGGTGACGCAGTTAATTCTGAATTGTTCCACAAATGCTACCCTAAATCTATTTATGTAGTCCACGCACATCTATAAGGTAAAAGGAGAGTGATCCTCTTACCCTCTTTATTTCCTTGAGCCAAACAGCCAGGCATGGCTCTATGTCTGAAAAGTTGAAAGCATTCACTTACAGACTGTCATTTAATCTAAAACTTTGTCAGCTCCTCTCCTCCCCAGAACTTATAAAGTTAATGAGCATCTGGTTATAAACTCAAGGTTTAATTGAAGAGACAGAATCAGTGTAATTTCAGAGAGCAGCTGATAGGTGTGGAATTGCTCTTTCGAGTTTTTGTTACTATCGCCAAAAGTTAGGGAACCCCCTGGTATTACTAATTCACACAGAGTAAAATTGTAGGCCTTTAGCTTTACCTCAGGAGTACCACTCAGCTAATTTATTGGACAATATTTGAGATATTACAAGCTAACAATAATAATATCATTTCTGTGCCAAGTGAAAGAAGTCTCTAGACATCAAATCCAAGCTTTACTAAGCTTTACTAACTTGTGAAGGTGGAAGAAGGACCAGTCCATATTCTATTACTCTGAGTCACCCTTTCAGTTTAATAGTGTGCTCCTGGCCTGAATAAACATGCTACACTGTCAGCTGTTGGGGACAGAGATCTGCAGGCCTTAACAGTTTCTAGAAAAAAAATTCTGAGAAACCACCAAGGGATACTAGTTTTGGTTTGGCATCTGCCTTTTTTTTCTTGTAGAATATAGATCGTTCTCAATTTTTTCTTAGTAACTGTAGTTGGCCCTGGCTGGGTAACCCAATTGTTTGGAGCATCATCCCAACATGCCAAGGTTGCAGGTTTGATCGCTGGTCAGGGCACATACAAGAAGCAACCAATTCAGTGTGAGGTCAAACTGATAGTTTATTTCAACTAGTAGTTATTTAATGGATCAGTATGGATTTGCTTCAAGTTTTCTGGATACCACAATTTGGTTAAAAAGCTTTTTGATAAAAATGACACTACTTTTTTTGACACAAAAGCTTTTTGATAAAGATGACACACTTAAGTACTTTTATCTAAGTACTTAAGTGTGACAGTGCTTATTTAGGTAATAATTGCAAAGAAGGACTCCTTTATTATTACGATAATTCTTCTTAGTATAAAATGACTATATGTTCATGGTACAAACTTCAGAAAATACAAACCTTGAAAGATGAAATCTAAATATTATATATACTTCAATCAGCCCAAACCATGTTGGCGTATATGAGGGATTATTATTTTTACTGTTGCAATAACAAGTTACCCAAAGCACAGTTATCAACAGGACTTTGTCTATTGCATTGCTGAGAACAGCGCTTTTGGATTTCCCTCACTGGAGCCTATTGGAGTGAGTAGGTTAAAGAGAATGTTCCAGTAAAACTTGCTATGCAATAAATATTGATTAGTGTTATAGAGAGAATGACCATGCCCAATTAGCACTTAGCTGATGACAATTGATGATATGTAATTTTTTGATATCTTAGGAGAAAACACTGAAAGTAAATATTTTATTTGGCATTATTTTGAATACTTTTGAATTGTTGACCAAATGCTAGAGAATACATTGTAAGCTCTTCAGAGGGCAGGAAAGGCCTTAAAGGACCCAGGACAGATTTGTCACTCTGTAAAGACTTGTTGATGACAAATGCTCTTTATTCTCATGTAATCACAAAAATTTCCTCAGTACTGAATGTAATTGGCTGTAGGGGAAAATATGGCCAAAATCCTTGTAACATCATTTTGTATTTCTGGTTCCATATTTACAATATCGAATAAATAGAAATAATAAAGTGTTTGAAAGCTTTTCTCAGTATATTTTTTAATCTGAGTTTATTACGGGAACATCTGAAATTACTTCTGACTCATTGTGTCCTTCAAAAGAAAAAAAGCATTCTTCAAACTTCACATTGTCAGCGGTAAAGAATGTGACCACAGCAGGGAAAGATGGGTGACTGTTTTTAGACACTTCATGATCATTTCTGTAATGATAACACACTTCAAAGTGATAGCTCCTTCTGTATGTTTGAAAGGCTAACAGAAGTGTTCCTTTTCACAGGTAACAAAATCTAGTGATTCTCCTTTAGTGTGGGGAGAAGATTCAAAACCGCAACCCAGCCACTAACAAGGCAACTAACCTGCGTACCGGCATTTTCTTTCCAGCTCTCTAGGGCTTGCATTTGAAGTCATGACCTGTCTATAACTATGCCCCCTTGGCCCAGCCTAGACAGAGTTATCTAATTTCCTGGCCAGTCATTGATTTAGGAATGGGACCCTAACCTGAGCTGCATCAGTCAGAGGCTTCTCTGAGACTCTCCTGCCAGAGATACCAGGAATGATGTCCTTTTGCGGAGTTTGTACCCTGGTAGTCTGTATGTCTGGGTCTGCCGCATCTTCTCCCAAGAGACAGATGGCGCCATGAGGTTTCTGGAGCATGCACACCTAAAGCCAGCTGCACTCCGGACTTCTCTGTTACATGAGCCTATGGATTTCTTTCTTTCTTTTTTTTTGGGGGGGGCTTGCTTATACTAGTTGGAGTATGTAGCCTTTTCAGACTGACTTCTCTCACTTAGCAGCATGCATGTCTCTTTGTGACTTGATAGCTCATTTCTTTTTATTGTCAGATAATAGAAAGCCTTCTATCATCATTGATATGTGCCAGGCATTATTCTAAGTGCTTTATACATATTAATTTATTTAATCTTACAACTTTATAAGGTAGGTACTAGCAATATCCCCATTTTACAGATGAAACAGAGGAGACATGTTATGGAAGAAACAGAACAGACAGCTTAAGTAACTTGCCCAGAGTGGTGGAACGGGGTTTGTGTTTTGGCTTGTATAGTCCAGGCCCTTAACCACTATTCTGTATGCTTCATGCAAAAATGTCTAAGACAGTTCTCAGCATCTGATCTCATTCTATCAATTCACAGTGCCATACTCCTCAACTCTGCCTACTTAAGAGACCTCATACTTACTTTTAATAAACTTAGTTACATAAATAGCACAAACTCTTTGACCTGGCACAATATTCCATATGATGACTAATAATGATTAAATACTGCTGAGTAGTGACAGTTTTTGTGAGCCTTTGTTGTATGCTAGACAGTGCTAAGTACTTTTCAGATATATCATCTTAATTCTATGGCAGCCCTTTGAGACGATACAATTATTATCTCAGAAAACTGAGGCCTATAGAGGTTAAATAACTAGTTCAAGGTTATAGAGCTAAGTGGTAGACCTGGGCCTAGAGCCCCCTTGGAATTACTCCCAAATCTGTTCTTGACTGCTTTTAATATTATGTTTTAGTTGACTGAGCTTTTCAAAGTAGCATGACATTTCTAGAATAACCTGAAAAAACAGGTGTATATAAGGATGCTATGTGTGTGTGTTTGAGAACATTATGGCGGTATTGCTATAATACGTCACGTGTCCCATAATGACGTTTTGGTCAGTGCAGACTGAATATACAACCGTGGTCCCATGAGATTTGATGTAACGGGGCTGAAAGTTTCCATCGCCTGGTGAAGTCACAGCCGCCATCAGGTCGCGGGACAACAAATTGCTCCTGTGTTTGTGGTGTGCCAGTCATATGCAAGCACAGTGCAGTGTGTATAGTACATAGTACTTGAAAACGGTAACAAATGACTGTTACCGGTTTACGTATTTATTATCTGTACTTTTTAGTCATTATTTGAGGGTGTATGCTTTCTGCTTATAAAAAAGTTGCTGTAAACAGTGTGCTGTGTTATGCCGGCAGCAGCCTCACGCACCTGGTTTGTCACGTCTCCTGGTTGCACAGATTCTCTTGTGCTTGGTTTGCTCTCGTGCTGTGCATGTTGCACGGGCTTGTAGCCTGGCACCAACAGGCTACACCCTGCAGCCTAGGTGTGTAGTGAGCTACTCCACCTAGGTTTGTGTAAGTGTGCTCTGTGATGTTTGCACGATGACAAAATCACCCAACGGTGCATTTCTCAGAATGTGTCTCCGTTGTTAAATGGCCCATGACTGTAATTTTGAGAATAAATTGTTTGGAGGAATGGTTAAATCACCTAAGGTACACCCAGCACAAAAGAACACTCTGCTACAATTTAAAAAATGGGAAGATCTATATGTATTTAAGATCTTCAAGAGAGAAGAGAGTATATATAGAATAATACAGGACGGGGCACAAAAGTAGGTTTACAGTTGTGAGTGTGCAAAACACAGTTTATTGTTATTATTCACTAATTGTATTATTTTCCATGTGAACCACTATGAACCTACTTTTGCCTGCCCCTGAATACACAGTAAAGCTCATTTGTGTGAACAAGCCACTGCCACACTTTGATGACCAGGTCTGAACGAGCAGAAAGCACCTGCTGGTCAGGTGCACGAGCAGAAAGCACCTGCTGGTCAGGTGCACGAGCAGAAAGCACCTGCACGAGGTTCTCTTTGGGGACGTAAGGGGAATGGAGAGTGACTGAAAGAGACGTTTACTTTTCGATCTATATAATTTTGTGCTCAAATTTAGTCTACAACATGGAGTGGTCATGTAGTAGTTGTCTAAAAATGTTAAACGACTTTAAAGAACAAACACAAAATGCTTACACGTAGTTGGATTACAACAGTGTAAAAATGTATGAAGTCAGAAAAAAGTTTTGAGAAAAAAGTAGTTGGTGTTTTATGGTCCCTCTGTGGTCCCCCATCTTTAATTAGGTAATGTCCTCTAGTGTAGAAATTAAACTGTTAAAAATAAGTGGACAGAATCACACCAAGGAAAATCTGCATGTCTATTTTATTGCCATTAGAAAAATGTTATATAAAATTTTGGTCCACTTTCTTTTCCTTTACCTCTACCATTCAAACTTAATCTTTATTTTTACTCAAGTAAAAGCAGAATCATACGTCTGACATGAGAATGAAATATTTCACAACATTAAATTAAAAGGACTTAATTGAAGTAGGTATACAATTTTCTCACATCCAGTAATCTGAGTGCATCAATGAAATTTACAGTATCAGTGACTGGATTCAGCATCTCATTTTCGATTCATGTTCAATTCCCCTGACTACATGATATTTCCATAATACTTCAGATACTTTAGTCAGTCGTATACTTTCCAACATCGATTATAAAAATTAAGATGTTAATTTAAAAACATGAAACTTCCAGACTACAGAGCACACAGCCCACTTAGAGCGACGCAGTGCTGAGAGGGCCCTGGACGGCGATGGCTTCGATCTCCACACGGCCTCCCTGTGAGGAAAAGAGTGAAGCAACGTTGAGATCGTTTTTTAAAAATTAAGAGAGCTCCATAATACCTACTAAAAACATACAGCAATACAGCATCTTCCACATCAAACTCCTTAAGGACAGGAGAGGGAAACACTCGCTAAGTCCTTATGACAGCCAGGCGACCAGGCTAATCACGTTTGTAGGCGCGAGGTCACGTGACTCGCACGGCAGCTCTACGTGACAGACCGGTGTTCTCCCCTCAATTCCGACTGACCCACTGAAGCTCCGAAAGGTTGTTTCACCTGTCCCAGGACACGGAGCTAAATGGTAGAGGTTCAAACCCACACCTTGTGATTCCAAGTTCAGAGTTCCTTCTTCTATACCCAATACCTTAATGAGTTTGATGATATTGATCATTCCAAGTAACCACCGGTTAAAGGAATTAAAATAACCACTCACAAGCCTGGCTCCATTTATACAGCCTCTAAGTAACATCAAAACACTATAGCTGCTATTTTACTTCTTTCTCACAACCGAATCAACTCTGATTCTGCTGTGTTCATGTGTGGCCTTAATTTTTCATTTTCTGAATTTTTAAGACTAATTTTTAAAATGTCTTAAGTTTCTTAATTTTTTCCCCCATGCATGCAATATTAGGCATTTCCTTTTAGACTTTAAGTCCCTGGAAAGCTGGGACTATTTATTTTCCTTTTAGAAATTTCCTGCTACATTGCTTAGTATATTACATTCAGAAAGCAATGCAGAAATTTTACATTGTGTACATTAGTCATCTTAAAGTGTACTTACCTTGGGCAAAGCAGCAACCTGGTAAGCAGCTCTTGCAGGAAAATTACTCTTGAAATCTAAATTTTAAAAAAATTTAGTTTTCAGATCCGTATTATTACTCAATACTGCATAATCAAGACTCTGGAAAGTGCCTCACAGATTTCTCAGTTCTTAGACATAAGCAACATTGAGAAAAAGAAGCTTACATTCATGTTTGCTTGATAAAATATTTTACCATAAGACTCCTATGATATATTTACTACTTTCTAAAATGTCTTAGCTTTCTGGGGGAAAAAAAAATACATTCTCTGATACTTTGACCTTGTTTGATATGAAAGAGGCTTGTTTCTAAAGTTATCCTTAGAAATGATGATCTAAATAGGGAATAGCTGCCCATCTCCAGCAGTGCTGGCAGGTGCTCTCATTGCTAACTTCCGCTTACGAGCCATTTCTTCAGGACAGAGTAAGTAATGATGCTTTTCCCATGTTACACTTTGGTCTCATCTCCCCAGTTGGCAGGGACACCCATTTCCCCACTAAGACAACAATGTTAATAGATAGAACATTTACTCCATGCTTACAACATACTGGCATCTGTTCTAATGTGTTTATATGTTGCATTAACTCATTTAAACATTCCAACACACTACATGGTTTTATTCCCATTTGGCACATGAGGAAATGTTAAGTAACTAACCAGCTAATGATTCTGAGAGCACCAGAAGAGAGATGGTGGCTAGACCATATCATAGCAATAATACAATCTGTGTTAAAAATATATATATGTATATATATACGCATGCATACACATTAGGAGGGTTTAAAAGCCTGAGAACGGTGTAACAAGATTAGGCTCAGGGAAATGGATTTGTAGGATTACCGTATACTATTCCAGGGACTACAACATACATGTCTTGGATCTTTCTCATGGAGGCACATATGTGTGTCCTACCAGACTACGCCTTCTGCTAGGATACCACCTATGACCACTTCTTTAGCATCTCCTCTCACTCTTAGTTCATAATGCGCACGCATTAAAGTTAACAGATGCCTCTTTAAAATGGAAAATGGCACTGAACCCAAATTACTTACACTGTTTGTAGATTTCATTGACGGTATTGAAGTCATTTATGTCAGCCAGCAGAACAGTTGTTTTCACCACTAAAAGATGCATACATTGTCATTAGGGTTAGCTATTTGGTCTGATCCAAAAAACGGTATATGGTCTATGACTGACTGTCTTGATTAAAATGGGAGTGAAATTAAAATGATTTTGAAAAGCAACAAAGGTATGGCATGACACATTACTGGATGCCATGTAAAAAGAGAGCAAAGACATATCACACAGAAACTGCGGTAGTGTCAGGGAGCTCACCGTTGGTGAAGTCGCAGCCTGCAGCTTTCAGAATCTCACCCATGTTTGTGAGAGCCTGCGGACCAAGGCAAATTCAATCCAATAAATCATCTTTCACTAATACCTCCGTAAATAGCTTATGTTGCAGACAAAGTTTCCCTTTTTAGGAAATTCTACTCCTCCTAGGCTACCTCTAAATAAATATGAAATAAATTACACTAGATCCATCCCACTAAATTAACATGGAAAGCTCTACAGCATAAATTGTCACATGATGAAATAAAATCAAGATGCGAGTAGCATGCACAGTACCATCTCTGTGTGTGTGTGTGTGTGCGCGCGTGTGTGTGAGAGTGAGAGAGAGAGAGAGAGAGGGAGGGAGGATACAGACTTTTAAAAAAACTTATTGAGGACACATATTTATGCTGGTATCAGCGCTGTCTCTGGACTGTGCATGCCACTGGTTCTTATACTGACTGTACATAAGGAACAGTGACGACGGAAATTGGAGGGAGGAGTAAGGGTGGGAGACATCTTTCCACTGTATATGCTTTTTGTAGCTTGAGATTTTTGCCCTAGCTATGTATTATCTATTTAAATTACTTTTTAAAGAAAAAAGATCATCAAATATTATAATGTGACTAGTAAAATGGAGAGGAAGAATGAATTGAAAAAAATGACAGGATGAAAAACTATGTTTTCCCAAAGGCAGAGACTACCAAATATATCTATATATAAAATTTACTAATATATGTTGGGGTTTTTTTGAGAAAAAGGGAAAAGATCTCTTTAAAATCAAATATTATTTAAAAGAAAGCATGTTTTAATGCTTGCTTGCGGGCTCATACTGATGGTACCACAGTGATAGGGCACCAGGAACCCCAGGAATTATTTCTGTTTCAGCTTCTTGGACACGGAGAACGTCTCACATTCTGGCACTGAGGAAATGACTTCAACCCGGTCTCCTTACACACAAAGGAGAAAAGGTCCCATCACAGTTTCAGGCAGATTCATCCCCCTGGGGCAAAGCCAAGAAGCAATTCACTTATTATGTGATTTAACTAGCTCCTTATGGATGGACATTTAGATTATGCATGTCTTTGGATATTCCAAGCGACTCAGTGAATGCATTAAATTATCATTTAATTCTACTTATTGGATTAGATTGTATTCTCCAGTCTTATTTAGAAAAACACACTGCACGTAATCTTTGATATTTCTTTCTCACTAACAGGTGTTGACTTTTACTTCCGTGGTTGTGGGGTTGTTTGTGCAGGTCAGTGGCCCTGAAAAAAAATTTCCCAATACTCATGGAAGTGGCAAGATGTCATCTGATTTTAATAATTCAGCTTCGCCCTCCTCCCCCACCCCCCACCCCCCAGTTTTAGTGAGCTATAATTGACATAACACTGTATTCGTTTCAGGTATATAACATAATGTGACATAAGTATATATCATGAAATGGTTAGCATAATAAGTTTAGTTAATATCCAATAATTCAGGTTTAAAGTCGCCTTGGAAAGAACAATCTTTTTTGTTTGTTAAATAATTCATTAAATTTCTAACTTTCTACTGACATACAATGATCTGAAATCAGTAAGTAACTTAAAAAGCATTTATCTGGTAATCTCTTTAAAACAAATCAGCCAAGGGGGTTTTCAATACTCCTCAATACTAAGAAGTAGAACAGAACAAACTCCGCATGTGGAAAGGGACTCGCCTGTTTGGCCTCGGCCGCCACCCCTCCTGCCACCAGCTGGCCGCTCGCAGGGTCCATGCCCAGCTGCCCTGAGATGTAAATGGTCCTGTCCACCAACACAGCTTGACTGCAACGAACAGAAATCCAGGGTACAGATGAAGTATCAATATAAATGCACCGCTAGAAGATGTCTTTGCTAGGACACAAGCACAAAATGTAGCATTAAACATTGATAACGGACTTCATTAACATTAAAAACTTGCCTGTTGGAAAACATCTTAGGAAAATGAAAACACAAGTCACAGACTGGGAGAAAATATCTGCCAAACATGTACCTAGCAAAGGACTTGTATCCAAAGTATATAAAGAACTCTTATAGCTCAGGAATACAAAGAAAAATAACCCACTAAAAATGGGCAAATAAAGGGCATCCAGTTTGATTATGTACAGTTTTCATTGTTGCTACATGTGGAGCTCCATCCGTTTCCCATTGATAGGAATCAAGGAAAATTTACCATGCCATCTGTATTTATGCAGAGTCTAGTTTAAATGGAAAAAAAACTTAAATACAATAAAAAAGAATAGGACAGAACTTGTGTATCCTTTGGTCTCACGCTAAAGACTGTGTATGCAGGGACAGACACGAAGCCGTGCTTTTTCCTGTCTGGCAAGGCTCCTGCTGACAGAAGCCGACAAAGCTGAAGCAGCCGCTAAGTCTGCCCAGCCAGAAAACAGACTGGACAGCGTGGACTGTTTGGATGAGACGGTGGCTTAATTTGAAAGGGCTGGAACCTTCCCTAAATTTGGTTTTGCCCTAACACAAAAGCCTGATTTTTACAAAATCTTGTGAGCAAAATTAATATGATCAGAGGCCTTGGTGAAGCTCTCTGAACTCCAAATGGTTTGTGACCGGGAGCAGAAAAACAAAGGCTCCTTTCAGATGACATTATTCTTCTAGAATCATTGCCATTTATTCTGTAGTCTCTCAAATCAAGGATTTAGAGGAAAAGTTATGCCATTTTCTTTCAGTATGTCACTGAATGAAATTCCGATGTTTCTTAGTGAAGCTAGTTTCTCTGTTTTATCCTTTAAAAGCCTACTGATGCCATCAAGAATTTTGTTTTGCCTTGACTGGTGTGGCTCAGTAGGTTGGGCATCATCCCACAAACTGAAAGGTTACCAGTTCAGTTCCCAGTCAGGGCACATGCCTGGGTTGTGGGTCAGGTCCCCGGTTGGGGGTGTGCAAGAGGGAATCAATAGATGTTTCTCTCCCTTTCTTCCTCCCTTCCTTTCTCTAAAAATAAATAAATTCTCCAAAAAACTCTTGTGTGAACCCATTTTGGAAACTGTGAAGACCACTGAGAGAGAAAACAGGGAAAAGTGGCCTACTGTTGAAACTGCTGGAGTACCTGGTAACACATCTCGTTTTGCTGTGTTGGTGAAGGAAGAAGCTCCATGGTCGCTATGAATCACTGCTTTTACATTAGCATCAAAGACTGTGTGCCAAAGATCATGAAAGAAGTCTTGAACAAGGTCTTACAAGTCACACTTTATCCCTTGAATCACTGCTTTGTTAAGAGCTTCTCTCGAGAAATGGGAGTAGAGTACAAAGTCGTTTTCTTTTGCAGAGAAGTTCACTGATTCTCCAAACAAGTGTCAACGCATCGGTGAATTCGGATTCCACTTGCTGCTCACGTAACTTCATGAATCAGGGGGTCCACATGCTGTAGCAGCTCACTGGATTGTTAAAGCCACCGGCAAATTAAAAACCATTCTTACTGTTCTAGAGCTTTATTCAAGAGAAACAGTAGCACCCTTCTGATTGAAGTGGATTTTTGTGGACTTAATTTTGTGTCTTTTAAATCTAATGTTCTTTCTAATCTAACTAAGCATCCTTTTTAAATCGGGAGAGTTTAATCTGTTTACATTAATGTGTTTATCCACATACTTAGTTATTTGTTATCTTATTCTCAACTTTCCTATGTCTCAGGCTTTGATTTTTCCTCCTCCTCTTCTGACTTCTGAAGTACTGAGTTTTCTTTATTTCCTGAACTTCGGGTTTGGAAATAAGGAAATGTATATTCTTTCTAATTTAGTAATTACTCTTGCATCGTTACATACATATTTGCCCTAAATCCTCAAGTTTATCCAGCTTCCTCTGAATAGTACCAGAGAGACATTAGTTAAAACTCAGCTCTCCCCATTATTATTTCTATTATTTTAGTCCTATTGTGTTTTCATTTAACCTCTTCCCCAACCCCCAAATCCCCATCTCTGTATATTTTGTTTTTTTTTACAGTCAGGGCTTATTCAGTTTTACTTACATGATTTTTTTTTTTTGGTTCCACACATTCCTTAGTTCCACATATTCCTTAAAAATATTGAGGTATATTTTTAGTGGTTTTTTTTTTCCTAACAGAGGCTTAGAAATTTTTTTCTAACAAATTTTTTGGCTTTGACAAAAAATGTCTATTTTGCCCTCACTTCTGAAGTAGAATTTAGCTGGATGCAGGATTAGAAGTTAGTTTTTCTAGTACCTGGAAGACTTCTGCATGGCCCCCTGGCCTTGGTTATTGCTGATGCGATGTCTGCTGTCAGCGACGCCTTGGCTTTCTAGGTGATCTCTTCTCTTTGCCTCTGAGGTGCTCTGCATACTGTACAACACAAGGCTCAGGGCACACAGCACACTTCCTTCCTGCTCTGACAGTCCTCTTTTCACCAGCTTCTCACTGTAGCTCTTCTAGGCTCTGTGGAGGCATCGCCTTCCAGTCCCTCAAATGTATACACCTAAGACATCATCTTCTAAGCGGGAATTCAGAACCCCAGCGCCTAAGGCCTGTATCCAGGTCTTAGATCCTCATGGGCTTTACTCATCAGCTCATTCTTTCGGCTCTGATTCAATTTCTGTTTGTTCCTGACACCTGGGAATCTTCCTTTCCGTCTTTTCAGATTCACCATTTAAAATGTGTTTAATAGGAGGAAAAAAGTAAGAGTCTTGAAAATAAGAGTTATTTTCTACTAGAATCAAAGACTTCTGAAACAAGGAGATTCACTTCTCCATCTCGGATTTCCAGAGTGCTACTATAAATATTAGTTGAAGTATATATGTCCAGAGCTCTAAATCCTGATTGATTAATGGTCTGTTTAGCCCACCAAAGGATTTAAAGTTCTCTTTCCCATATATGTGTACCCCACGAGGTTCTCTGGTGGAGCCTTTCTCACACCAGGCACGGGACCCTGCCGTACGTGATACAGCTCCGTTCTAACTCCCGGGGTGAGCCGACTGAAAGCTCCTTGAAGGCAGGGGCCGTGTCTCGCCGTAGCAGCTGTGCAGGGCCTAGGTGACTCCTTACACCCAGTGGGAACGTAAAAGCTTCTTGTTGATGGTTTGCTCTCTAACCACTTAGTAGCTTCAACAACTTTGGCTGCCGATAAAGTATCTCTTTGGGAGGACCTGCTGGCTTTTCGTGTCGGTTTGGAGAACTGAAGAGGGTAAATTTAAACTTGGTAACAGGACTCAGAGAGTCTAGGAATCCTTCCCCACCACCAGGCTTTCACCCCAGCCCACAAACAGGTAACTGCTGAGTTTGTTAATGTGTCAGCTTGTCTCGGGTTGAACGGTACCATCAGCTAACACTTTCTATGAACTGTTCTGTGCAGAACTGGATATGCGTGGCCCTTTGAAAAGTACCTTTAACTCTCACTGTAGTCCAAGCCCATATGCATTATATCACTGGTCCAAAAAAAAAATTTTTTTTTACCATTAAAAAAAACTCATTTATTCTCAGAAAATTAAAACTAAGCCCTGGAACTCTTGACAGTATCTGAGCTAAGTGAGTTAACTCTTGTAAATTAAGAGATTGTTCACAAAAATAATTGGATAGCTGACCCTTCCTCAGCGTAAGAATCCTACTAGCCATAGACAAGTCATTAGGCTCCAGAAAATTTTAAATGTATTATTCAGGTCAAAGGGTAACAACACTCTTCAAAAACATCCTAGTAATAATTCTCACATCATAATTTATGCCACATGGACTATCGCTTCAAATTTGTATGACTATTTGCGTGATGTGCTAGGGAAATGGAAAGCAACTTAATAGCAACGTGATGTGGAAATCTCTCAAGGCTCTGTCCTGGGTGTCCCTGAAATGTGCTGAGCTGATTAGCTAATTACTGACAACTCCCCATCCATCCCGATGCCAGGGACTGAAAGTTCAACACATTTGAACTTGTCCTGGAGAAGACCCAGAATTCTCTAAAGTGGACTAACTACAAACTCCGTGCACAAAAAAAATCATTTCCAAGTGGTTATAAAATGTGTCTAATTCACTCTATCAGGATATCACTAGGTAGTTGGAATATGTTTCTTTCTTCACAGAATATTGAAAATTAGTACCACTGCCAGGGGCCTTGTGTTACCTTTGGATGCACAAAAGCACAAGTCTTGCACAATGTCCTGAAAAAAAGTCTTCCCACAACGAAGCTGATGGCTTCTCCTTGTCAAACTGGCATATTCATATAACGACTGCCTTCTTTTGTGCTCGCAGCTTTATACTGATACTTGACCCCCACCTCCGAGTCAACCAGGGATATTACTCTCATGCTTGCTTTCTTGTAACAAACTACGTACTCCAGGAAGGTGGACGCTCCAGGCTCCATAATCACTTTGCTTTTGTTAAGGGCCACTTTTGTCCTGAGGTAAGACCACTGGGCAGAAGAAGTAAAAAGATCACTGAGTTTTAGTTCTGTTGCAATGCTCCCTTAGCTATTCTTAACGTCTTCTCAAATGACTATCAGAATTCTCTTCCTAAAAGAGACCTGATCATGTCGCTTCCTCTTCAAAAGCATTTGATGGCTCCTCACTGCATACAAAATAAAGTTTATACTCTTTTAGTTTGTCATTGGAAGTCATAACAATCCAGACTTTGCTAAAAGCTAATTTTTAGCAAGAGGCAAAACAAAAAAATTCAAAGTCCAACTCCTAACTAGTTTCTCAAAGTGTGTGTCACACACCAACATTGAATCACAGCGAGGAAACGATTCCGTTTCAATTCTTGCATCCTCTGAAAAATGGGGACTGGAAGAGTAACTGCATACAAAGCACTTAGAACAGTGCCTAAGGCTGAGTAAGCATCAAAATGTTAGCAATTAGGACTTCAATCCTCTGATTACATGGAGAAAAATAATCACTTTTAGAAAACAAGGCAAAGAAACCTATCACTTTTAACAAAGAGAGCACAGGCCTTGGGTTCTGAACCAACTGTAGGATCTAGCAAGAATTTAGTAATTATTTATTTGAGGTTTTATTTTTTCACTGTTGCCTTCTATTGGGTTGGTTTCTATATAAAGTACGCTGTAAAGTTTCCTTTTTAAATTTGTTAAAGTGAGCCATCTCAAAGAAAAGCATTAAGTAAATTAAAATATAGGTAGTGCACAGATTTGGCAAATGAAAAAAAAAAAAGTAAAATCGGTAGTCAGATTACCAAAACTTTCTCCTGAAAATCTTTATTCTTCTACCTTTACGTCATTCCTTCTACCTGGAATGCCCGTCACCCCACGACTTCCTGTTGAAGTCCTTAACAAAGTACAGTCGACCCTTGAACAATGCGGAAGATGGGGCACCCACCCCCACAACAGCAGAAAATCCACGTGTAACTTTTGCCTTCCCAAAAACTTTCCTAATAGCCTACTGTTGACTGAAAGAAGCCTTGCTGGTAACAATTGATACCTATTTTATGTTTGTACTATATACTGTATTCTTACAACAAAGCAAGCTAGAGAAAAGGTTATTAGGCAAATCATAAGGAAAATACATTTACAGTATTGAAAAAAAGCTGCATATTAGTGGACCCACGAAGTTCAACCCATGCTTTTCTTTTTTCCTTTAAAGACTTATTTATTTATTTTTAGAGAGCGGAAGGGAGGGAGAAAGACAGGGAGGGAAACATCAATGTGTGGTTGCCTCTCTCATGCCTCCTACTGGGGACCTGGCCCGCAACCCAAACATCTACCCTGACTGGGAATCAAACCGGTGACCCTTTGGTTTGTACGTCAGCACTCAATCCACTGAGCCACACCAGCCAGGGCCAACCCATGTTTTTTTTTGTTGTTGTTGTTTTTTTAAAGATTTTATTTTTATTTATTTTTAGAGAGAGGGGAAGGGAGGGAGAAAGAGAGGGAGAGAAACAGCAATGTATGGTTGCCTCTCACATGGCCCTCATGGGGACCTGGCCCGCAACCCAGGCATGTGCCCGACTGGGAATCGAACCGGGACCCTTTGGTTCCCAGCCCACACTCAATCCACTGAGCTACACCAGCCAGGCCCAACCCATGTTTTTCAAGGGTGAACTATATTTAAAAAATCAAACTTTACAACAGTATTGTAAGTGGCAGACTCAACCTCCAAAACCCAATTCAAGGACTACCTCTCACGAGGGGCCTTCCTAAATCTTTTTCTTCCTCTGGCCCAAGTTATCATCAATTTCTTTTCCCCTTTTGCCACCCCCACTCCCCACTTCCCGTACCCTCTCACCCCCTTTGCATTTTATTTCTAACCTTACTATAACAATTACTGTTCTGCTACATATAAGTGTTATTTTTCACGACACTGTGGTGTAGAGGGAGCCAGGACCTGTTCAAACAAGCTCTGTCACTTTCACTTAACAGAAGTTCATTTTGAACTTCAGTTTTCTTCTTGTAAAATGAGGATGGTATTTAGAGAAGAAGGTGGTTCTCATGGTGCCTGTCATAGCAAGCACTAAATTTAAATGTTTTTTTTTTTATTTCTTATACATTTTTGTACCCCTTGAAGTGCTTGGCAGATAATAGGTACGCAATACATGTCTGTCATAGTTCAAGTGTTCCAGCTGTCGTTCTTTTAACAGTGAACAGACACTATAGACTATTTTAAAAAGACAAAACAGAAAAAGGCTACAGGATATACTTTAGAGAAGAATTAAAAACAAAACTTACATTAGAAGAATAAAAGTATACAAGAATACATATAAGATCCAATAGTTTTAAAGCCGAGACATCTTAAGAAAATAAAGTCTTTTTAAAAAGGAATTAACTTTTCTATCTAGCAGCACTTCAGACAAAGTGGAAATGTACACAGGACGGACTCTCTGGCCAGTGCACATATATTTAGCTAGAGCATGTGGGGCGATCTTAGAAATGATCTTCATTATGATTTGTACTGGACTTTGTTAGTGGGAAATAAGCATGAGCGAATGAATGAATAATCACAAAACATGTATATATGGGCTGTAAAAACTAGTGTCTTGAGTAGATGTGCAGGGATTTGCTAAGCATCTGCGGATGGAATTTACTCCTTTGAGTGAAAAGAGGGTTAGCCAAACATTATGCTAAGTCAGTGATTTTCAACCGGTGTGCTGCAAGAATTTTAAAAACATGCAATACCTGACTATTTAGTCAGGGACACTGACCTCTTTTCCCTTAGATCGCCAAATAGAAAAGTGACAACAGCTGTCAGGTGTGAATGAATACATTATACCTATTTTTTTTTTTTGTCAGATTGGCAAAAAGTATATTTTTGGTGTGCTGCAGAATTTTAGTAATGTTTATGTGTGCCATGAGGTGAAAAAGACTGAAAATCGTTGTGCTAAGTGAAAGAAGTCAATTACCAAGCACCACATACTGTAGAATTCCATATACTATAGGAAATGTCCAGAACAGGCAAATCCATAGAGACGCACAGGAGATCAGTGGTTGCCAGGGGCTGGGTGAAGAAGTGGACGGGGCATTAGAATGTTCGGAGGTTACATAATGGCGATGGCTGCACTGCTTTGTGAGTATAGTAAAAACTGCTGAATTGTACACTTTAAAGGGCTGGATTTTGGGAATTGGGCACTTCAAAGGGCTGGATTTTGGGTGTTTGCGAATTATAGCTCGAGAAAGCTTTTACCTCCTCCACCGCCCATCCCTAAAAAAAGGGAGAAAAAAGTTCAAAAACAGACACTTCTAACCACAGGAACTTTCTGGCTGGCTACATAGCCTCCGATCGGGGCACAATCCCTCTGGGAGCGCAGGGTCCACATCCTATTGTGCTCCTAACTCAGTGTGGGTATTCGGGTGCGTTGCCCCCTTTCTCGGGTTAGCTTTCCTCGCGTATTTTATGAGGTTGGCGGATGAACGCTGAAGCCCACCCCAGCTCTGATCCCCGGTGGTCAGTCCCGAGCCCGACCTCTCACGCCTGGGGTCCACCCGCGCTACACAGGCCTAGTTACCTGTAAGGACCAATGGCCGCTGGGGCTTTCGTGGTGCCGATCACCTTTCTGATTAAGGACGCCATGGCTAAACCTTTCCTCTTCAGACCCCTAGGCGAGAATGATCGCGTACACCAGTACCTTTCGCGTCTCACTCTGTTAACCAGCCCAAGGCAGTCCTTACAGAAACACGTGGCGGGGGCGGTTCGCCCAGCATTCTGGGAGTTGTAGTCTTTGTGCGGGTCCCGGCCACGTGGAGGCTGCGGCCGCACTGGCGCATGCGCCTCCCAGCTTTCTCCTAGCGCACGTCTTTTTGGAGGGGACTGCGGCAGGACCTTGCCATTTTGACCTGGGAAGCCCTAGCTTGTCCACCCGGAGCGTCAGGCAAGTAGGTCGTGAGGGGCTGGTGTTCACTAGGGGAGTGTGTGTGTGTGTAGCCCCCAACCTCGTTTCCGCGCATTGCTCTCTTCACCCCGATCTTCTCTTCCTCAGATCCTGCTGACCCCCTCTTTCCTCTTTTCCCCTTGTTTCCAGCACCTGGGCTCTTTTGGTCGCCCCACCACTCTTTTGGCCCCTGCTGTCCACCTCCTTCAGTCTTTCTTTTTGCTATGTTGACACACCCGAGGGAGGCCGTTCTCGGACTGGGCTTGTCTCTCCCCCACCCCCACTTACACCGTAACGCAGCCATTTTCAACCTTTTCATCTCCTGGCACACATAACCTAATTACTAAAATTCTGTGGCACACCAAAAATATATTATCTTTTTTGCCTGGCATTTTTGTCAGGCAAATTATACCTATTTTTAGGTATAATTTTGATTGATTCACAGCGGACAGCTATTGTGTTGTCTGCTGTCGTTTTTTTTATTTGACAATCTAAGGCAAAAGAGGTCAGTGCCCCTGACTAAAAAAATCAGGTATTGCATGTTTTAAAAATTTTTGTGGCGCTCCGGTTGAAAATCGCTGCCCTAAAGCAATAAGATGGGTCATTCTGGGGATGACCGTGCTGAGATCGGAGCGTTTCCCACCTTCCAGCCCCTCCCATATTCCCTTCTCTGGTGCTTCGGGAGCTTTTAGAGGTCTTTATTCCTTCCCCTTTGACCTGAGTTGAGTGAGCCCCCAGTGACTGGGATCTGATTTCAAAAAGGAAGATAGTGAGTGGTCTTGATCCAGCAACTGGGCCCAGGGCTGGTCTCTTGGCAGATATTCAGTCTTGCTGTGTCAGAAGGGGTGGTCTTTGGCTAAATAATTTTAATTTTGTTTATAATGCATTATAGCATACGTCACTTATTCGTTTATACGTGCACGTGTACCTTTTACAAATAGATGTTGAGCCCCAGCTTTGCCCAAGGCACTGGGCTGGGTGCTGGAAGTACAGTTGTGAAAAAGAGGTGCGATCCCAGTCCTGCCCTGCTTCTGAAATGTAATACTGTAAGAAAATCCTGTTTATTCCCTCTCATTCAGTCCTAACATACTAAGGCTTTGGCTTTCCTACTTCTGGCTCAAGAAAAACCTATCAGCTTTTTCCTTTTTTCATAATGTCATCTAGTACAGTCATGAAACATTTATGTACAGGAAATACATATTATAATTACTGTTCTTTACGTTATAGTCGGGAGCATATTGTAGGGCATGTATTGATAAAAGTTGTATGTCTGGTAGGCTTTGTTATTGTGAATTTTATTTCAAAATAGAAAACAAGTGTTTGAAACTACTGAGAAAGAAAAGGGGATGTCAAATTTGAGAATCACTGAATAAATCTGTCAGCTCCGCCAGTTTTTTGCTCTTTATCCTTCCTTCAAATAGAAATCTTCTGCTGTTCCAAATGAAAGGTGCAGCTGGCCTCATCTCAGGAGTAGAAATGAAAACACCAATAATTTATGTTCAGTTTTTGTACATGTTATCATATCAGAATATTATGTTGTATATTTCATTTGATTCCAGTGGCTCATGTTCACCTAAGAATTTTGATTCAATGTTTTTGCTAATTTAATTTTATCATGGCATAGGAAATCTTTCCTCTTACCACACTTTTCATTCTTTCAATGGACTTTTTGCAGTGTCAGCATTGGTACGTGACTTTATTTGGCAGTGCAAACTGGAATGTGCTAACATATATAGTCTTTTCCAGCAACAGAATTTTTTTTTCTATTGAATTATGTTTTTGGTGTTGATACCATTTATGGCTCCCCTAGAGATTGCTCTGGTTATGGATTCCTGCTGTACATCAATGTTATCATAACAATATTATGATAGTACTGTTATATCATTGATCCACCTATAGTGGAGATTTATTATATATTGAATTGCATGAATATTTATTATATTTATTTTTATTTTTGAATGGAAAATCCCCTCACCTGTCATAAATGTATTACTTTCTTTCCAGAGATGTCTAATGCAAAAGAAAGGAAGCATGCTAAGAAAATGAGAAACCAGCCTGCCAACGTGACCTTATCCTCTGGCTTTGCGGCTGACAGAGGAGTGAAGCACCACAATGGAGGTGGGAAACCTTTCCGAGCTCAAAAACTAGGTAGGACACGCAATGCTCTCTCCACTCCCACTCGGAGCAAATCGCTTTCATCAGCGCCTTTTGGTGGTCGTCATCTAAATAGTACATGAGTCGAGTTAAGAACAGATACAGTTAGTTGACCTTTACTATTTGCAAATTCACCTAGTTGCCAAAGTGTGTTTGTAACCCCAAAATTCATGCCATGGCACTTTGGCAGTCATTCGTAGACATGTGCAGAGTGGGGAGGAAATTCAGTTCGCCCCATGTGGACGTTTGCAGCTGCCTTCCCGTGTCAGCTCTCATGCGGAGCTGACCAGAGGATGGGGACAGTGGGTGGGCAGTGCAGCACAGTGCGGGAAGCTCCGGCTCTGACTGCGGTTTGATTTCCAGCTGTTGGGTGACCTCAGATGGGTCACTTAACACTTCTGGACCTCATTTTTTCTTTTATAAAATAGAGGAAATAGAATCTACCAGAGTGAGTTGTTTTTATGATTTAGGATTACAGTTGAGGTGATATGTGAGTATATATATTTATTTCCCTAGAAGCAGTGGTTCAGTATTACGGCTTTTTAGAAAATAACTATTGGAAATGAGAATTGGCTCTCTGTCTTTTAGAGCTGACATATTTTGTGTCTCCCTTGATCAGTTATTATTAAATTATACTTCTACATTTCCTAAAAAAAAAAACAAACAAACAGTGCAGTTATCTTCCTTTAATGAGAGTGCTGATTTTAGAACCTCGTAAGGTCATATGATATTGTTCGTTGAGTAGCAATGAAAAATGCCGGGGGCGGGGATGACAGCAAGCAGGGGACCAAGACCTTTTTGGGAACACTTGGAAAAAGAGTGTGCATTGCGTCTGGTCAAATACGTTTTAGATTCATATTCATAAGATCTAGATTCCGACCCGACAGTTGATGCCTACCATGCCATGTGATAAACCTTAACATGTTATCTTAAACCTTGCAATGACATGTTTTGTAACATGCTTGATATTTATAGGGGCTTGATAATGAGCACGTAATGGAAGTAAGCAGGAACCCATAGCATTCTCTACTGATTTCCTCATTCACAGACAAGGATCTGATGTTGTCTTGGAGTCAGAATGGTTTGAATGTCCAGGCTTTTATATAGAGATTTTGCTTTTCTTTCTTTTTTCAAATTTAGCATGGTCTCTCAACCTCAGTATGCCAGAGAATTATGATAAAAGACTGAGTATACAAAGTCATGTCGGCTGTAGTACTTCAGGGGGGGTTTGATTTAAAATCCATGTTGCACTGTTTATCTGGAGAGAAGTTCGCGTGTATCAGTTTTACCCAGGATTCTTTCCTTTGTCATACTGAGATGATTAGTTAGCGTGCTGCTTATTAGCTGTGTCATCTCGGGCAAGTTAATTCACGTTTCCACCCATTATCCCTCCTCGTTAAAGGGAGGATAGTATAGCCATGTTACAGGGTGGTTATAGGACAGAAAGCACAATCACTGTTGCCATCCAATAAATATTCCCTATTCCTGATAAGAGTAACATATTTCTTTCTTTTTAAAAAATATATTAGATCCTTTTTCTGGAATTGCACTACCACGGCAAACCAAAATGACCCACTATTCACCACCTGAGCCTGATGTGAGTGAGCAGTCTTCCTCCAAAATCATGTTTAAGAAAAAGGGAGGCTGGAAAGCAGGT
>PVJI01020540.1:0-29308 GCA_004026765.1 Micronycteris hirsuta | reverse complement strand
ACCCAAAACACTGCACTTCCTCAGGCAATCCCCACACCATTGTTCATGTCCATGGGTCATGTCCATAGGTCATGCTACATACTCATGACCCTTGGCTACTCTATTTCCTGTACTGTACATTATATCCCCATGGCTATTCAGTAACTACCCATTTCTACTTCTTAATCCCTTCACCTTTTCATCCAATATCCAACACCCCTCTTCCATCTGGCAACCATTAAAATACTCTCCATATCCATGATATGTCTCTGTTCTTCTTGTTTGCTTAGTTTGTTTTTTAGATTCAATTTTTGATAGATACATATTTATTGCCATTTTACTATTCATAGTTTTGATCTTTTTCTTTTTTCTAAATGAGTCCCTAAAACATTTCATATAATAATGGTTTGGTGATGATGAACTCCTGTAGTTTTTTTCTTGTCTGGGAAGGTCTTTATCTGCCCTTTGATTATAAATGATAGCTTTTCTGGGTAGAACGGTCTTGGCTGCACGTTCCTGATTTCCATAACTTTGACTATTTCTTGCCAATCTCTTCTAGCCTGCAAAGTTTCTTTTGAGAAATCAGCTGACAGTCTTATAGGAACTCCCCTGTAGGTAATTAACTGCTTTTCTCTGGCTGCCTTTAAGATTCTCTCTTTATCTTTAACTGTTGGCATTTTAATGATGATGTGTCTTGGAGTGGACCTCTTTGCATCCATCTTGTTTGGGACTCTGTTCTTCCTGGACTTGCATGTCTATTTCCTTTATCAAATTAGAGAAGTTTTCTTTCATTATTTTTTCAAATATATTTCCAATTTCTTGCTCTTTCTCTTCTCCTTCTAGCACCCCTATGATGTGAATGTTGGAATCTTTGAAGTTGTCCCAGAGGCTGCTTACACTATCCTTGTTTGGGGTTATTTTTTCTTCTTGATGTTCTGATTGGTCGGTTTTTGCTTCCTTATGTTCCAAATCATTGATTTGATTCTTGGCTTCATACACTCTACTGTAGTTTCCTGTAAACTGTTCTTTATTTCAATTAGTGTATCCTTCACTTCTCACTGGATCTGTTTTATGCTGTTGAGGTCCCTACTAAGTTCCTTGAGCATGCTTGTAATCAGTGTTTTGAACTCTGCAACTGATAGATTGTTTATCTCCATTCTGTTTAGTTCTTTTTCTGAAGTTTTGATCTGTTCTTTCATTTGGGCCTTGTTTCCTTACTTCCTCATTTTGGCAGCCACCCTGTGTTTGTTTCTATGTATTACGTAAAGCTGCTATGACTCTGTCTTGGTAGTGTGGCCTAATGTAGTAGGTGTCCTGTAGGGTTCAGTGGCACAGTCTTCCCTATCACCCAAGCTGGGTACTCACGGTGTGCCCTTAGTGTGGCTGAGTATATGCTCCTCTTGTCATTGAGCCTTGATTGCTGTTGGCAGGTCAATGGGAGGGATTTACACAGGCCAGTCAGTTTCAAGGACAGGCTGTAACCACTGACCACCACCCTCTGTCCTTCGTGGAGGATCAGCTGTTCAGGGGCAGGGTGGTAGTGCCCTGATGTGGTCTGTAGCTGTCCACTTGGTGCACAGGCCCGGGGGTTCCCAAGGTGGTGCAGGCCAAGGTCAGCCTCCACCTGTGTTCTGCCCAGGGTCACACTTCATGAGCTATAAAGCAATCTGAGATGAGTGCTACTTGTGCTGGGCTTGGAGATTCCCAGGCAAAGCCAAGCTGAGAATCTAGGCTGGCTGCTGCTAGTGACTAGCCCGAAACCACTTAGTAAGAGGGGGCTTACTGAGGCCAGTGCTTGCCTGTTTGAGAGGATTTAGGAAGTTGTGAAGCATGAGCCAAGACCAGCCATTCATATGGAAAAGTCTCTGTTAACAGCTTAGGTGGGCCCATAAGTTGGGTAGGTCAGGGTCTCAGCGGATCTCCATGGTGGGGCAAACAGTGTTAGCCAGGTTGATGGAGTCTCAGATATGACACCCACCTGCCAGCTCTGTGGCTCTGTGTGGGGGGTTTTGAAAGACAAAAGCCTCTACCTGCATTTCTGTCTGTGAGAAAGCTGTCCCCCAATTCTTGCCTTGATGCCAGATGCATTAGCTCCTCCCAGTATGCCACAGATGCCTTTTGGGCTGCTACCCTGGAGCTGGAGCTCAAAGGGAATGTATCTGAGTATGTCTGTGTGTGGGTTGTTTAAGGGAAACATTGTGGAAATATTGTGGGCCTTAAGCACTGTGCCTATTTAGCCTGATGAATATGTCAGGGTAGCTTGTGAGATGGCTGATGAAGTTCTATGTCTCAAACAGGTTCATAGTTACAGGGGTATTTGCCTTGTTTTAAAAGAATATATATATATAAAATAAAAAGTAGAAAGACTTACACACTGAAGATTATATATCACTGATGAAGGAAATTAAAGAAGACACAGATAAATGTAAATATATCGCATGTGCATGAATTCAAAAACTAATACTGTTAAGATGTATACCGCCCAGGATGATCTACAGATTAAATGCAATCCCTATCAAAACTGCAATGGCATTCTTTACAGAAAAAGAAGCACAATCATAAATTTGAATGACTATAAATAGCTGAAGTAATCTTGAGCAAAAAGAAAAAACAGGAGGCATATAACGCTTCCAGATTTATAAAGATACAGTAATCAAAACAGTATGGTACTGGCATAAAAACAGACATATTGATGGTCTTAACAAAATACCACAAACTGGGTAGCTTTATAAATGACCAAAATGTATTTCTCACATTTCTGGAAGATGGAAAGTCCAAAGGTACTGACATGATCTTTTTTGGTATGACTTCTCTCCACTAACTTCTCACTATGTTTTCACATGATAGAGGAAGCTACGGATCTCTCTGGAGCCTCCCTTAAAAAGCAGTAATCCATTCATAAGGGACCTACCATCATGACTTTAGCAACTTCCAAAGGTGCCACCTCCTAATATCATCATCTTTGGGGTTTAGAATTTCAGCTTATGAATCAGGGATGGCAAAACCATTCAGATCATAGCATAGACTATCAGAAGAGAATGGCGAACCCAGAAATAAATCCATACCAAAAGATAAATACTTATTTTCTTTTTAAAATATTTGTGTTGACTTTATTGGGGTTACATTGACTAATAAAATTATATAGGATTCAAGTGCACAATTCTATGATATATCATCTGTATATTATGTTGTGTGTTCACCACCCAAAGTCTAGTCTCCTTCCATCACCGTTTATCCACAACTTTACCGTCTTCTACCTTCCACTACCCTACTCTCCCTCTGGTAATCACAATACTGATGTCTATGTCCATGAGGTTCTTTTTCTCTTTTTGCTTCATCCCTTCACCTATTTCACCCAATCCCTCAAACCACCCCATCCTTATTCAACAAGAGTACCAGAAACACAGAGGAGAACAGAGTAGTCTCTTCAATAGTGGTGATGTGAAAACTAGATTCTACATGCAGAAATATAAAATTGTCTCTTATCTCATACCATATGCAAAAATCAACTCAAAATGGATAAAAGACTGAAATGTAAGAATGGAAACAGTAAAACGACTAAAGACAACACAGGAAAAAAACCTTCCTGAGATTGAAATGGGCAATGAATTTTTGGATATGACCCCAAAATCACAAACAACAAGAGCAAAAATAAACAAGTGGGACCGCATCAAATTAAAAAGATCTTTATAGCAAAAGAAACAATCAACAGAGTAAGAGGGCAACCTATGTAATAAGAGAAAATATTTGCAGACCATATATCTAGTAAGGAGTTAATATTCAAAATATATAAGGAACTCAAACAACTCAATAGTAAATAAAAAATAAATAATCCAATTTTAAAATGGACAACGATCTAAATAAAAATTACTCAAAAACCCCACAAAAGGACAACAGATAAATGAAAAGATGCTCAACATCATAAATCATCAGAGAAATATTATCTTATACCTGTTAGAACAGCCATTATCAAAAAGACAAAAGATGATAAATGGTGTGAGGATATGGAGAAAAGAAAATTCTTGTACATTGTTGTAGGGAATATAAATTGGTAGAGTTGTTATGGAAAATAATAATGAGGTTCCTCAAAAAATTCAAAATAAAACTCCAAGAACTGCCTGAACTGCCTTATGACCCAGGATTCCACTTCTGGGAATTTATCCAAGGAAACACAAAACACTAATTCAAAAGTATATATGCATTCCTATGTTCATTGAAGCATTGTTCACAATAGCCAAGATTTAGAAGCAACCCAAATGTCTATCAGTAGATGAGTGGATAGAACATCTATGGTACATTTATACAATGGAATACTTCTCAGCCATAAAAAAGAAGAAAATGTTACCCTTTGTGCCAGCATGAATGGACCTGGGAACATAATGCAAAGAGAAATAAACCAATCAGAAAAAGACAAGAACCAAATTATTTCATTCATATGTTGCATCTAATAAACAAACTGAACTAACAAGCAAAATAGAGACATTCATAGAGAGCAGGCTGACAGCTTAGGGGCAGGGGCCATGGGTAAGGGATTGAGCAAAAAAAAAGAGAGAAAGAACTCATGAACACTGAAAACAGTATGGTGATTGTGGGGGGAAAGGGGGTCAGTGGAGATGGAAGAGGGTATGGAGGGATAAACGGTGATAGAATAAATAATAAATAAATACTCCATATGATCCAACAATCCCACTTCTGAGTATATATCCTAATAAAATTATTTCATCATCTCAAAGACATATCTTAACTCCCATGTTCATTGTAGCATTATCCATAACCACCAAGATAATTTAATTAATACACACAAATACACACCAATATTATTCAGACTTAAAAAAGAAGGAACTCTGGTCATTTGTGACAACATAAATGAACCTGAAGGACATTATGCTAAGTAGGATAATCTGGATACTGAAAGACAAATACTGCATTATCTAAAATAGTTATAGACAAACAGAGTAGAACGGTGGTTTCCAGGATTTGGGGGGGTGTGGGGAAAATGGAGCGATATTGGCCAAAGAGCACACAGCTTGTTATACAAGAAGAATAAGTTCAAGAGATCTAAAATACAGCATGGTGACTATATTTAATACTATATTTTATACTTGAAATCTAGCAAGACAAAAAATCTTGTGTTCATCACATACCAAAAACTATTTTAAATTTATTGGGGTGGCATTGGGTAATAAAATGATATAGGTTTCAAGTGTACATTTCTGATACATGATCTGTATATTGCACTGTGTGCCCACCACCCAAAGTCAAATCATCTTCTATCACCATGCATTGGCCCCGTCTACCATTTACTAACCCCCTGCCTCCCTTCCCTCTGGCAACCACCATACTGTTGTCTGTGTCTATGAGTTTCAGCTTTATATCCCACATATGAGTGAAGTCATATGGTTTTAGCTTTTTTGACTGGCTTATTTTGCTTAGCATGATATTCTCAAGGTCCATCCATGTTGTTGTAAAGGACAGTATTTCATCTCTTCTTATGACTGAGTAGTATTCCACTGTATATATGTGTCACATCTTCTTTATCCAATCATCTATCAAAGGACACTGGTTATTTCCATGTTTTGGCCACCATGACTAATGTCACAATAATCCGGGGTGCATAAATCTTTGTGAATAAATATTTTCAATTTTTTTGGTAAATACCCAGAAGAGGGGTTACTTGATAATATGGTAACTCTATTCTTAATTTTTTGAGGAACCTCCATAGTGTTTTCCAGAATGACTGTACCAATTTCCATTCCTAAAGGCAGTGGATGTTAGCTCCTTTTTCTCTACAACCCCTCCAACACTTTCCTTGTCTTGTTGATAATAGCCATTCTAACAGGTGTGAGGTGGTATCTCATTTTAGTTTTGATTTCTAGTTCCCTAATAGCTAGTGAAGCTGAACATCTTTTCATATAGCTGTGGCCATTTCTATGTGTTCTTGGGAGAAGTGTCTATTCAGGTCCACTGCCCATTTTAATTGGATTGTTTGACTGCTTCTGAACATTCAAGCATGTGAACATTCAAGTATACCAGAGTTGGTAGATACTCCTTCTTCTCACTAAATTAACACATTAAATGTAAATCATATAAATGAGATGATTGAAAATGAAAATAGATTGAGTAGGTCATTGTAGAAGTGATATAGGAACAATAAAAACTACTAAAGAAAATTTTAGAAAATAAAAAATAACTTTGAGAAAAGCTACTTCAACCACTGCTAGAATAATTACACTTACAGATAAAGCTGTGTTCTGCTCTCAAATACTTGTTCATTAAAACACTTCTATTATGAAAGGGACAAATGAAAAATATACAAAATAATCAAGAGTTTATTTCAAAAAGAAAGTTCCTTATGTAGCAGGAGAAAATTTATAATATCACAGATCTATATAAAGAAAGTTCATGATAGTTTAAAAGCTTTCAGTTGAGCAACTCTGTAGAGAAGAGAATTTACATGAGTGGAGAAAAAAGATCAGTATTCCAGGAAGGAGAAAATGAGAAAGAGAAAGGAAAGGAAAAGGGAAAGAGGGAGAAATGAGCAGATGGTAAAAGGCTATGTCTCTGCAGTGACTCCCTATCTTGTAACAACTCTTCAAATATTTAGTCAATGATGATAAAACCCTTAGATCTCAGTTGAATGTCATCTTATGAGGAGGAGGGGAAACCACTGAAATAGGGTGAACTTTGGATTTGGTATGTGAAAATATTATTTCCAAAGTTTTTTTAAATTCTCATAAAGTACATGTCGATGGCTCATTCAACTTACTGAGGAGCCCAGGAGGATAGACAGCTACTCTCAGGAGGTTGGGGAAATTGGGGATCTGTAGCCCTGTGAAAGAAAATTTTAGAATAAGATTGTTAGCTTGGATACAAAACTAGTTAGTATGCTATAGGGTTATTAAAGCATAACCTTCGGATATAAATAATTTGTATTTCTACTAGAAAAAAATTCAGAAGCTAACATTCATTTCACAGTCTGGCCTCTGAATCACAGCAAATGGTAAGTCAAAAAATGTGTGTTCACCCTTTTTTTTAATCTTTATTGTATTTTTTCCATTACCATTTGGTGCCCTTAAACCCCTCTCCCTCCAGCAATCACCACACTGTTGTCCATGTCTGTGAGTCATTTTTCTTTTTTGCTCAATCCCTCTACCCCAAACCTCCCTCCTACTAGCTGTCATCTTGCTCCCTATCACTGAGTCTGTCCCCATTTTCTTTGTTACTTCAGTTTGTTCATTAGATTCTACATATGAGTGAAATCATATGCTTTTGTCTTTTTCTGACTGGCTTATTTCGCTCAGCATAGTATTTTCCAGGTCCACTCATACTGTTGCAAAGGGTAAAACTTTCTTTTCTTTTTTACAGTTGAGTAGGATTCCATTGTGTAAATGTCCCATAGTTGTTTTATCCACTCATCTATTGATGGACATTTGCACTGCTTCTATATCTTGAAAATATTAAACAGTGCTGCAACGAATATAGGGGTGCTTATGTTCTTTTGAATTAGTGTATGGGTTCCTTCAGATATATTCCTAGAAGTGGGTTCACTGGGTCAAATAGCAGATCCATTTTTAAATTTTTGAGGTATCTCCATACTGCTTTTCACAGTGGCTGCACCAATCTGCATTGTACGTTGAGTATCCTTTCATATGTTTATTGACCATCTGTATGTCCTTCTTGGAGAAGTGACTATTCAGGTCCTTTGCCATTTTTTAAATTGGGTTGTTTGTTTTTTATGGTGTTGAGTTTTGTAAGTTCTTTATAAATTTTGGATACTAACCCCTTATCAGATGTATCAGCAAATATGTTCTCCCATTCTGTGGGTTGTCTTTTTGTTTTGTTGATGATTTATTTTGCTACACAAAAACTTTTTTTGATGTAGTCCCATTTGTTTGTTTGTTTTTTCATTTCCCTTGCCTGGGAAGATAAATCTGATTTAAAAAAATTACTACAAGCAATGTCTAAGATTTTGTTACCTATGTTTTCATCTAGGATTTTTATAGTTTTGGTCTAACACATAAGTCTTTGCTTCATTTTGAATTGATTCTTATGTGTGGTGTAAGAATATGATCCAGAGGCCATATATGACAAACCCACTGCCAGATTTACACTCAACAAGCAAAAACTACATTCCCCTTAAGATCGGGAACAAAACAGTGATGTCCACTTTTACCTTTCTTATTCAAAATATTACTGGAAGTCTGGCCACACCAATCAGACAAGAAGAAGAAAAAAAGGCATCCTAATTTGAAAGGAAGAAGTAAAACTGTCTTTATTTGCAGATGACATGATACTGTACATAGAGAACCCCAAAGGTTCCACCAAGAAACTACTAGAACTGATAAATGAATTCTGCAAAGTAGCAGGATACAAAATTAACATCCAGATGTCAGTTGCATTTTTTAAATGCCAATAATGAACTAACAGAAAGGGAAATTAAGTAAAAATCTCATTTACAATTGCTATAAAAAGAATAAAATACCTAGGAATAAACCTAACCAAGGATGTAAAAGACCTGCGCTCAGAAAATTATAAGACACTGAAGAAAGAAAGAAATTGAAGAAAATGAAAATAAATGGAAGTACATACTGTGTTCATGGATAGGAAGAATTAACATCATTAAAATGTCCATACTACCCAAAGCAATCTATAGATTCAATGCAATTCCTATCAAGATTCCAATGACATATTTCATAGAACTAGAACAAATATTTCAAAAATTTACGTGGAACCACAAAAGGCCCCACACAGCAATAGCAATCTTGAGGAAGAAGAACAAAGTTGGATGAATCATGTTACCTAATATGAAACTATACTATAAGGTCATAGTAATCAAAACAGCCTGGGACCGGCATAAAAACAGGCACATAGTATAGGGAACTGGTTGGTTTGAATTTGGCAAATGTGACTCAGCCCTGTATGAAAAACTGATAAGAGTGAAGTGGTGGGCAGGAGCCAGACCCTCAAATAGGGTTTTCCTGTGGGAATCAGGCCTAGAAAATTCATCCAGACTGTTACGGCTTGCTCTTGCTAAAACTCCCTTATCCTTGTCTGAAACAGTAGATGTTTATTGCCTATCTGGAAGGTATATTTCCAAAGCCTGGGTAAATTTTCCCAAGGACAAAGCATGACAGCTCGCTGTTGCAAATCCTGTCCCACAGAATTCGTATGCTATAGCAGGTGTGTAAATAAATTCACACAGAATATACTGGACTAGAAGGGCCAGGACTATGCAACCCCCCTCTGAACTCAGAGAGAGGCCCCGAGCGCTGCCCTAACAGGCTTTTATTGTTTTTCCTGGGTACATTACATCAGAATGGTCTTCATTAACTATGTGTAGATTGTAGATTCATTTTAGATGGTAGACAGCTGGGAAGGTACATCAAAAGGATTATGCAAAGGCTGAACTTGAAAGGATTAGCACTGATCTAAGGAAGCTAGATAAGCATTAGCATTTGTTTTTTTTGTTTTGTTTTGTTTTTTTCCCTGATCCAGGATGAGAGGCTTTTTTTTTTTTTTTTTTTTTAGCAAGAGCAAGACTTAATTCTAGGAAATATGCCATCCTGATTTACCCACAGGAAAGCCCGTTTTCACACACATGGGGCCTGCTTGCCATCCCACGTTCCACTGGGGTTTCTTTTAAACGTGGAACGTTGGGCTACATTTCCCACAGTGAGTGGTACAGTTCTCCTACAGCTTGCCACCTTTCCACTCTGCATTTGTTATTTTCATTTCCTTGATTGTGCCTAAAATGTAGACAATAACATTCTATGTAATAGTTAATAAATACTTCTTTGATGTAAGACCCAAGAAAAACAATAAAAGCCTGTCCAGGCAAGGATTGGGGCATTTTCCCCTTGAAAGAGTGGCCAAGGCACTCTCCACTTTAGAGAAGTGACTGCAGGACTCTCATCTTAAGAGAGTACCATACCATCCCTTTTTCTACACAGCACTATTGTAGTCTGTGTGCATTTGTTCTCATCTTCAGCCACAACACACAGACTCTGCTGGCAGGAGTCTGCCACAACATAGATCAATGGAACAGAGTGGAGAGCCCAGAAATGAACCCACACCTTTATAGTCAATTAATCACCAACAGAGGAAGCAAGCATATACAATGGGCTAAAGATAGTTTATTCAATAAATGGTGCTCAGAAAATTGGACAGATACCTGCAGAAAAATGATACTGGTGCATTCACCTTTGAGAAGATGACAGAACCATGGCCTGCAGTCTAGCCACCTGGTTTTATAAAGAAAGTTTTTTTTGGAACATAGCCATGCCCATTTGGCCAAATATTTCCTGTGGCTGCTTTCAAGCTACAAAAACAGAGTTGAGTACTTGTGACAGAGAGTGTACAGCCTGCAAGTCTAAAATAGTTACTATATGACCCTTAAAGGAAAAGTTTGCCAACCTCTGCCCTAAATGATTAAATTACCAAAATGGCCTATACGAAATACTCTGACAGAACACTGAAAGGGCATACTACCCACTCTTTGCCTTGCTTCTAAATTTTTAACAAGAAAATTTAGGTGGGGTAAGCATAACTTTATGAACCAAGACCTAAACCATATTAAACACAGAAATCAGCTGAAATAAAGGAAGGACTTTAACTTTCACAGACAATAGAATTGACTGGGGCCATAATCCAATTACACCTTCCAGGATCAAGATTGCTGCAGAGGGCATCTAAGTAATACACTAAGCATATGGCAGACTCAGAATAGACTCTGTCAAATCCATACTTTCTCCTTTTGTTTATAAAACACAGTGATAATTGTTCATAGTAATAATCCTGGGGTATATATAACACAGTCCTGAAGTCTGGAAGTGTTTCATGAAAAGTAATCTAATCTTGTTCAGCATAGTTTCAATGATAATGAGAGTTCTCTTGGTCTGAAACTCACAGTGCAGACAATATGTAATGCATGTCCAGTGCTAGTGGTTGTCAAACTGTATAGTGTAAGGGCAGGTGGAAGTGGGGTAGAGGAGTCAGCAATTAAGATTCCCAACACTCCTCTCTTACTTTAATCCCAGCCGGTGCCTTTTACCAATTTAAAAAAATCAAATGTCCACTCTGAATTAAGGCCTACATGGGGAGAAAAAAATAAAAGTTTTTAAACAAACTGCCCAAAGATGCTTAATGAGAAGAGAAAACATAAAAAATGAAATGGGATATCACATCAGATCCTGCAGCCATTAAAACTACCAAAACCAGCTAACATCAAATAGGCAACTAAAAGTCTTGTAATCACGAAGAACTCAGATTGAAAGTTTTAAGACTCTTGAGAAAGAAATCTTCAGATCACCATTTCTCTAGAATTTTACTAAACATTAAAAAGTTAACACTAATTTGACACAATCTCTTCCAAAAAAATTAAGAGTGAGCATAATTTCCAACTCATTATCAGGCCAGTATTACAGTGATACCCAAATATAGTGCAAAAAAGAAAACTAAAAACCAATAGCTCTCATGAACTAACAAAACATTAGTAAATAAAATCCAATAATAATACAAAAATAATAATACACTATCACCAAGTGGAATTTATTTCAGGTATAGAAACTTTTTCTGTTCACACAGATTGAATTCTGTGCCTTGAGTTTAGCACAAGCCAAGCCTGATGCTAGGCTCAGGAAATTAAGCATAAAGAACATCTCCAAAAACGTTAGCGTTAACATTATACTTAATGGTGAAAGACTAAGTGCTCTCCCTCAAAATTTGGAACAGGACAAGGATAACTACTCTCACCAAAATATTCAATTCAGGACATTAGTATTTGAAATAGTGGGTGTTTTAGTCATTGCAATAAAACCAGAAAAAAGAAATAAAAGGCAAAGAAAAAAATTGGAGAAGAATAAATAAAGCTATTTTGCCTGCAAATGATAAGTGTCTATTAGAAAATTCCAGAGAATCTAGGAAAACAACTCCCAGAGCTAATCTGTGAGTTCAGTATGGTCACAGGGCACAAGATCAACTGCATTTCTAAATACTGATAACAAATAATTGGAAAATTAAATACAAAACTCAATACCATTTTTAATACAATTGCTCCAAAGAAAATAAAATACTTAGGTAAAAAATATTTTAAAAATTTTTACAAGCTCTGTATGATGAAAATCATAAAATGTTGATAAAAGAAATCAAAGAGACCTAAATACTTAGAAAGATAAACTGTGTTCATGGATTGGAAGACTCAACATACTAAAGAGGTCAATTCTCCTTGGTCTATAGATGTAATACAATTCCTACAAAATTCTCAGCAAGATTTTTGCAGACATAAACAAGCTTATGCTGACATTTATATTGAAATGGCAATGTCTCAAAGAGCCAATTTGAAAAACAATAATAAAGCATTAAGCAAAGCAATATGATCAAATTATTTCAACCCATGTAATTAGTATAGTCTTTCAAGTGCACTGTTATATTTTTGGAGGTCCAGTTTTACACAATAGGTCTGTGTACAATTTTAGAGCTAGACAGGCCTGGGTCCAAAGCCTGGCCCTATTCTTGCTAGCTTTGTGACCATGGGCAAGTGATTCCATTTCCTCATCAGTCAAAGAAAGATATAAGAATATTCGCTTTGTAGCAGTATTATGAGAATCAAATGAAATAATGTGTAAATGCTTAGAGAGAGCCTAGCACCTGAGAAATGCTCAATAAGTAGTAACTATTGTTATTTCTGATTATTATTACATACCTGTGATGTAAACAAGGTTTTAAGTCACTATTTTATACAGCAGTCATGTGATTTGCCCACGGTCACAAAGGAAACCCTGTATCCTAATTTCACCGAAACCATCTGATAATATCCCTTTAATCTTCCACCAGTATATAAAAATAATAATGATGACAATAACAATAATAATATATGAAGAAATTGAAGCACAGAGAAGGAAGTGATTTGGCCAAAGTCATCCAGCTAATGAGCAGCACAGTCAAGAACCAAACCAGTTAATCTAGGACCAAAGCCAAGTTTCTTACCACACTATAAAAGAGGTGCTATTTCATTCATTCATTCCATACAATTCTTTTTCTTAATTTAAATTAATTTTACTGTTCCTGCTATAACAGTTGTCTCATTTTTCCCTTTGCTCCCCTTAATGCCTCCCACTTACTCAGGCAATCCCCACACTGTTGTTCATGTCCATGGGTCATAAATATATCTTCTTTGGCTATCATATACCCTGCTATGTTTTACATCCCCATGACTATTCTGTAACAACCCGTTTGTACTTCTTAACCCCCTCTCCTTTTTCACCTGTTCCCTGATGTCCCTCCCACCTGGAAACCATCTCAATAACTATGATTCTGTTGTGTTTGTCCATTTATTTTATTTTTTAGATTCAATTATTGATAGATATGTATTTATTGTGATTTTATCGTTCATATTTTTTATTTTCTTAAAGATGACCCTTCAACATTTCATATAACACTGGTTTGGTAGTAATAAACTCCTTTAGCTTTTTGTTGCGTGTAAAGCTCTTTATCTGTCCTTCAAATATAAATTATAGCTTTTCAAAAAATAAAAATAAAAAATATATAAATGATAGTTTTTCTGGGTAGAGTAATCTTGGTTGTAGGTCCTTGCTTTTCATCACTTTGAATATTTCTTGCCAATCCTTTCTGGCCTGCAAAGATTCTTTTGAGAAATCAGCTGACAGTCTTATGGAAGTTCTCTGGTATATAACTAACTGTTTTTCTCTTGTTGCTTTTAAGATTCTCTTTGTCTTTAATGCCAAAATATCTTTGGCATTTTAATTATGATGTGTCTTGGTGTGGGCTTCTTTGGGTTCATCTTGTTTGGGACTCTCTATGCATTCTAGACTTATATGTCTATTTTCTTCAAGTTAGGGAAGTTTTCTGTCATTATTTTTTCAAATAGCTTTTCAATTTATTGTTCTCTCTCCTCTCCTTCCAGCACTCCCATGATGCAAATATTGCTATGCTTGAAGTTGTCCCAGAGGCTCCTTACACTATCCTCATTTGGGGGGAATTCTTTTTCCCTCTTGCTATTCTGATTTGATTCTTGGCTTCATCCACTCAAATGTTGTTATTTTTTTTCATTTTTTTTATTGTTGTTCAGGAACAGTTACCCACCACCATTTTCCCACCACCACTCCCCCCAACCCCAGGCATCCCCACTTCTCACCCTTGATCCTACCCCCTTGGTTTTGTCCATGTGTCCTTTATACATGTTCTTAAAAACCCTTCTCCATTTTTCCCCATTATCCCCTCCTCCCTCCCCTCTGTTACTGTCAGTTTGTTCTTTAATCCACTCTACTATTGATTCCCTGTAAATTGTTCTTCATTTCAGTTAGTATATCTTTCATTGCTAACTCATTCTTTTTTATGATTTCCATGTCGTTTTTATGTTGTTGAAGCTCTCTCTGAGTTCATCTGCTCTTCCCCTGAGTTCATTGAACATCCTTCTAACCAGTGTTTTGAACTATGCATTTGATAGAGTGCTTATCTCCATTTTGTTTAGTTCTGTTTCTGGAGTTTCATTCTGTTCTTTTATTTGGGCCATGTTTCTTTGTCTCCTCACTTTGGCAGCCTCCCTATGCTTGTTTCTATGTATTAATTAGAGTTGCTATGAGTCCCTGGTTTGGCAGATGGCCTAAAGTGGTAGGTATCCTGAAGGTCTAGTAGAACAGACACCCCTATCACCCAAGCTGGGTACTCAAGGTGCACTTACCATGTGGGCTTTGTATCCCCACTTCTTGCAATTGAGCCTTTATTGATGTTGGCAGGTCAATGGGGAGGGACTTACTCAGGTCGATCGGCTGCAAGAACTGGCTATGACTACTGATCACAAAACTTCAGCCACCATGGAGGTTCAGCCGTGCAGGAGCCCACTCCACAGAGCAAGACTTAGGTCATCAGGGCTCTGGTGTCCACTGAGTCTTCCCCTTGAGTGTGTCATTTATGGAGGTGATTGGGTGATGATGCTCCAACATGGTCTATAGCTGCCCACTGGCTGTGAAGGCTCTGGGATCTTCAAGACATGCAGGCCAAAGTCAGCCACTGCCTGTGATCTGTCCAGGGACACGGGCATAAACTACAAAGTAATCTGCAGATGGCTGCTACTTGTGCTGGGCTTGGATATGCCCAAGCAAGGCCTAGCTATGAACCAAGGCCAGGTGCTGCTAGTGCCAGGCTTGGGGCCATTTGACAAGAAGTATGAGGCTCACTGAGGCCAGATGCTATTGTTTGAAAGAATTTTGGAAAATCTGAAGCATTAGCCAAGACAAGCCATTCATACAGAAAAGCCAATGGAAACAGCTTGGGTAAGCTCAAAGTTGGGTGGGGCAAAGCCTCAGGGAATCACTAGGGTAGGGCAAACATTGTGAGTCAGGTTGATGGAGACTCCTTGGTTCCAGCCTGCCAGCTCTGCCAGGGGTAGGCTCAGAAAATGAACAATGGCTTATGCGAGCACTTTTGTTTTGGAGAAAGTTGCCACCCAGTTCTCACCGTGATGCCAGATAATTCCCCCATAAAGCTGCCAGTTTCTTCCCATATGTGTCTGGTACTCCTCAAGCTGCTGCCCAAGCATTAAAGCTCAGAAGTTGGAGTGAGTCCAAGTAAGTCCGTGTGTGGGCCCTTTAAGAGGAACTGCCTGAGATCTTCAAAACAAAATATCAACAAAGATATTGTGGTATTGAACAATGCCCTAGATGAAATGGACATAACTGATACATATAGAACTTTTCACCCCAAAGAAGCTAAATACACATTCTTTTCAAATGCATATGGAACATTTTCAAAGATAGACCACATGATAGGACACAAAACAAGCCTCAACAAATTCAAGAAAATTGAAATCATATCAAGCATTTTCTCCAACCACAAGGTACTAAAACTAGAAACCAACCCCAAAGGAGAAACCCCAAAACACTCTAAATCATGGAGATTGAATAACATGCTATTAAACAATGAATGGGTTAAGAATGAGATTAGGGAAGAAATCAAAAAGTTTCTGGAAACAAATGAAAATGAACTCACAACAACCTAACACTTACGGGGCACAGCAAAGGCAGTCCTGAGAGGGAAGTTCATAGTGATACAGGCCTATGTAAAAAAAATAGAAATGTTTCAAATAAACAACCTAACCCTACACCTACAAGAACTCAAGGAACAACAACAAAGACAACCCAGAGCAGGTAGAAGGAAGGAAATAATCAAGATCAGAGCAGAAGTAAATGGCATAGAGACTAAACGCAAAATTCTAAGGATCAATGTATCCAGGAGCTGGTTCTTTGAAAAGATAAACAAAATCGACAAGCCTTTAAGCAGGCTCATCAAGAAAAAAAGAGAGAGGACCCAAATAAACACAATCAGAAATGAAAGAGGAGAGATTACAACTGATGCCACAGAAATACAAAGGATTGTAAGACACTACTATGAGGAACTGTATGCCGAGAAAGTTGAAAACCTAGATGAAATGGAAAAATTTCTAGAAAAACATAATCTTCCAAAATGCAATAAAGAAGAAGCAGAAAGCCTGAACCAACCAATAACAGCAGACAAACTTGAAGCAGTAATCAAAAAACTCTGGACACACAAAAGCCCTCCTGGACCTGTCAGTTTCACAGGAGAATTCTACAAAGCATTTAAGGAAGAGCTAACCCCTATCCTTCACAGACTATTCCAAAAAATCCAAAATGATGGAAGCCTCCCAGACTCTTTTTATGAAGCCAGCATCATCCTAATCCCAAAACCAGATAAAGACACAACAAAGAAAGAAAACTTCAGGTCAATATTGCTGATGAACATAGATGCTAAAATCCTCAACAACATATTGGCAGTCCCTATCCAGCAATACATTAAACAGATCATACACCATGACCAAGGGGATTCATCCCAGGGATGCAAGGATGGTACAATATTCACAAATCAATAAACGCAATACATCACACAAAAGGAAAGACAAAAATCACATGATCATATCAATAGATGCAGAAAAAGCATTTGATAAGGTACAGCACCCATTTATGACAAAAACACTCAGCAAAGTGGGAATAGAAGGAGCATTCCTCAACCTAATAAAGGCCATATATGAGAGACCTACAGCCAACATCATACTCAATGGGCAAAAGCTAAAATTTTTCCCATTAAGATCAGGAACGAGACAAGGTTGTCCACTATCACCACTTCTATTCAACATAGTATTGGAAGTTTTAGCCACAGCAAACAGACAAGAAGAGGAAATAAACGGCATCCAAATTGGAAAGGAGGAAACACAACTGTCATTGTTTGCAGATGACATAATAGTGTACATAGAAAATCCTACAGACTTCACAAAAAAACTACTTGACCTAATAAATAAATTTGGCAAAACAGCAGGATACAAAGTCAATATCCAGAAATCAAAGGCATTTTTGTATACCAACAGTGAAACATCAGAAGCAGAAATCAGGGGAAAAAATCCTATTTGATATAGCAACAAGAAAAATACAACACCTAGGAACAAACCTAACCAAGGAGGCAAAAGATCTGTACTCAGAAAACTACACAACACTGAAGAAAGAAATCATGGAAGACACAAACAAATGGAAACATATACCATGCTCATGGATCTGAAGTGTCAACATCATCAAAATGTCTATACTACCCAAAGCAATTTATAGATTCAATGCAATCCCTATCAAAGTACTAATGGCATATTTCACAGACATAGAACAAGTACTTCAAAAATTTATATGGAACCATAAACAACCCCGAATATCAGCTGCAATTTTGAAAAAGAAGAGCAAAGTAGGAGGGATCACAATACCTGATATCAAATTGCATTACAAGGCCACTGTAATGAAAACAGCCTGGTACTGGCATTAAAATAGACAGACCAATGGAACAGAATAGAGAGCCCAGAAATAAACCCAAGTCCCTATGGCCAATTAATTTTCAACAAAGGGAGAAGCAGCGTAAAATAGAGTAAAAATATCCTCTTCAACAAATGGTGTTGGGAAATCTGGACAGCTACATGCAAAAAAATGAAACTCGAGCACCAACTTACACCATTCACAAAAATAAATTCAAGGTGGATAAAGGACTTAAATATAAGTCTTGACACCATAAAAGTCCTAGAGGAAAACATCGGTAGGAAAATCTCAGACATTCCACATAGCAACATCTTCACTGATATGTGCCCTAGAGCAAGGGACATAAAGGAAAGAATAAACAAATGGGACCTCATCAAATTAAAAAGCTTCTGCATGGCTGAAGAAAACAGTATTAAAATAAAAAGAGAACCAAACATATGGGAAAGCATATTTGCCAATGATACCTCAGAGAAGGGTTTCATCTCCAAAATGTATAAAGAACTCATATGACTCCACTCCAGGAAGACAAAAAACCCAGTTAAAAAATGAGCAAAAGACTTGAACAGACACTTCTCCAAGGAGGACACATAGAGGGCCCAGAGACATATGAAAAGATGCTCAGCATCATAGCCATCAGTTAAAACCACAATGAGATACCACCTCACACCAGTCAGAATGGCCATCATAAACAAAGCAACAGACAAGTGTTGGAGAAGATGGGGAGAAAAGGGAACCCTAGTGCACTGTTGGTGGGAATGCAGACTGGTGAGGCCACTGTGAAAAACAGTATGGAATTTCCTCAGAAAACTAAAAATGGAACTGCCTTTTGACCCAGCAATTCCACTGCTGGATTATACCCAAAGAGCCCTGAATCACCAATCCAAAAGAACATATGCACCCCAATGTTCACAGCAGCACAATTTTCAATAAGCAAGTGCTGGAAGCAACCTAAGTGCCCATCAACAAATGAGTGGATCAAGAAACTATGGTACATTTACCCAATGGAATTCTACGCAGCAGAGAGAAAGAAGGAGCTTATATACCCTTTGCGACAGCATGGATGGAACTGGAGATCATTATGCTAAGTGAAATAAGCCAGGTGGTGAGGGACAAATACCATATGATCTCACCTTTAACTGAAACATAATCAACAAAGGAAAAAGGCAAGCAAAGTATAATCAGAGACATTGAAATTAAGAACAATCTAACAATAGCCAGAAGGGAGGGGTGAGAGAACTGTGGGGAGAAAGGTTTTCAGGAACTACTATGGAGTACACATAGACAAAACCAAGGAGGAGGGTGGAAGCAAGGGACAGAGGTGGATTTGGATGGGGTGGGGGGGGAAGGGGAGAAAATGCAGACCACTGTAATTGAACAACGATAAAGTAATTTAAAAATTAAAAAAAAAAAAAGGAACTGCCTGAGACTCCAGCAATTTGTGTCTTCCTCAGCTTTGATCCCCCCTGAGTTTTGCAGCCAGAAGTTATGGGGACTTATCTTCCTGGCACTGGAACCCTGGACTGGGGGCCCTCATTCCTGAGATATCCCTCACAATTTTTATATTCCATATGTGGATATGGGAACAGCCCATTCTGCATCTCTGCCCCTCCTACCAGTCTCAATGTGATTTCTTCTTTAATTCCATAGTTGTAGGACTTCTATTCAGCTCAATTTCTCGCAGTTCTGAATAACAATTGTTCTGTAGTTTAGTTGTACTTTTGGTATAGTTGTATGAGGTGGTGAGCCGTGTTTACCTACATTACCACTGTGCATACACAATTCTTAGAACTACTATCTTCCAGACACTGTGCTCGGCTTAGAAACAACAGGATGTATAAAATAGCCTTTGACAACCAATAACCTGCAATCTGGTAAAGATAAATTACCATGCAATCTGATTAATGTTGTTTTAATAGTATGCATAAGGTACTTCAGAATCACAGAGAGCAGCTAACAATGTCTGGCTTAATCAAGGAAGGCTTCATGCAAGAGGTGCTCTTTGAGGGAAGTTTTGCCTGAATATGAAGAAGAAACTGGGGGAACATTTTAAGCAAAGAAAATGCCGTTAGTAAAGCCTTTTGATCCAAGTGTGCAGATGTGCTGGAGCCAGTAGAAGTTCATTCAGATTATCAGGTGTATAAAGGAGAGTAACAGTACAGAAAGCTAGAAAGATTGGTAGGAATGGCACTGTGAAGTTCTCAATATAGTAAACCAGGAAGTCTGAATGTTATCCTTGAAACAGGAAACAAGGGAACAGGCTTTTAAACAGCTGTGTGACTCAATTACTGTAATTCAATCATTTTAAAACACTAACCCTAGAAGATTATATATAGACTGGGCAAGGGACACATTATTGGCAGGGCATCCAATTAACAAATGGTAAAAATAATCTTAGAGAGAACCTTCCAGATGTATTTGATCATTAGCATGACCTGGAAAATGTTTCTTAAATATGGATTCTTAAGCCCCACCCAAGATCAAATGAATCAAAATCACGAGGGTGGGGTTAGGGAATCTGTGTATGTGTTTGTATATATGTGTATGATATGGCATTCGTGGTGTGGGGTGTGTGTGTGTATGACTTTCTAGCTGATTTCACAGAGGAGCCTGGTTTGGGATCTTAAAAGAGATTCAATGGAGTCCAAAATAATCATATCAATGAGAATAAAAAGAGTCTGGATTAAAGATATAATTTTAAATCACAATCCTCAGGATTTTGTGGGGAATGCAGCTGACTCAGTATCCTCCTGTATGAGTCCCAGGAATTATAAGGATGCTGCCACTTGGGACCCAAACTAAGACAAGAGGGGCCAGGCAATCAACATGATATCCTAAATTATCACCTAAATTCTAATGACATGTCCTAAAGTTACATTTTTATATAGGCAAAACCTTGCCCTACGCTACTTCATTCATGCTTTCATCCTTTCTCCTGCTTCTCTGGTCCAATTCCAAATCAGTGTCCCTACTAAGGACCAAATCTTGTCACTGAAATATCTCCTTGGCTGTTAAAACTTTTTTTTCCCAAAGTCTGTCAATTTTCTAAAAATCTGAATTGGAATAATTGTATTGTCCTCAGTAAATTAGCTACTTACTATTCCCTGACTTATTCTTCCTATCACAGTTTCATTTGATTATTCTAGGCAGACAAGTCTATTTTCTTCCTTTGGCAAGCAGATGAGGAAAGTGGGATGGAAGTTATATTAAGAAAAAAGTAAGTGCACTATAGTGCATACTTGAAAGCATTTCTGTGATAAAAGGACGGAACTTAGCCCAGGAAAGTCACAGTGTCAAGCTTAAATGCTTTTTCTACCGATGTGCTTTGGAGCGGGGGGGTGGGGGGCACGTAACCTGGAAAACTGGTCAAGCAATTATATTACTGACAGAGAGTTTTATGAGACAATATCAGAGGGGAAGTGCAATGAGGCTATGTCAAACCACAGGCTGCACAAAAATATGGGATCGTAGAAACAGGGACAAATAAAGTTGGCAATGAAGAGGGCATTAGTTTAATTGCTTAACCTTTCCTTTCGACTGCATCTGTAAGTGGAACAAAATGTCCCCTCCAGTCTCGTGGAGGCACCTGGTGCTTAACAGGAGAACAAGGACCCTGGAGGCAATGTCAGGCAGGAGAGGGAGCTGATCTCCCAGGGAGAAGTCAGGACTAGTCAGTAACAGGTGAGATAAAGTGTACAACCCCTCAAATGATGTATTTCAGCTTTCCACAGAATCCGAAATGGCAGGTGGCAAAGCTCTGACCCCAAAAGAAAACAATCTGAACTGTTTGCACTGGTGGGAGAATTCACAGAAGAATGGTTATTTTTGCTTCATGCTTTGTAGGCACCATTAGTGATCACTGGGAATAAACGCATGGGAAAAGGAGGGTTGTGTTTGGTGGACAGCTCAGCACAGTGGAGCCTTGGGGACCTGAAGGCTGTGAATTCTAATTCTGCTGCTAATTCTGCTGTTGGGTCTGCTGCTAATTTCCCATGGGACCTTGACTTAATATTGTAAGCTTCAATTTCCTTCTTTGGAAAGGTGGGCCTGAACCTCATCAATAAATGATTATGAAGCATACATTTCGTTCACGTCCCCAGATCAGCCTATTACATGGGGTTATTCTCAGGAGGAGCAAATTAAAACATTTCTAAGTACAATTAAGCTACAAAAATTAACATGATGGTAGATACATGTTTTAGTTTTTAATGTGTTAAACCCTGAAGGTGTATGCTGTTCCCATTCTCCAACTAAGACTTCCATTTATTCCATATCTATTTGTCAAGTACCTTTCTTGCTGGCATTAACTAGGCACTAAGAATGCAAAAGGGAACTGCAGCCAGATACAGAAGGGCGAACATTGCTTGATTCCACTTATAAAAGTATCTAGAATAGGCAAAAATCATAGTGACAGAAAGCAGACTAGAGGTTGCCAAGGGATGGGGGAGGAGAAGCTATTGTTTAATGGGTACAGAGTTTCTGTTTCCAGTGACAAAAAGTTTTGGAAATGGATATATACATTTTGAATATTTGTAGTGCCACTAAATTTTTTATTGACTTTAGAAAGACAGAGAGAGGAAGGGAGGGAGAGGGAAAGGAAGAGGGTGGGGGGGAGTGAGAGTCAGAGACATCTATTTTTTGTTCTACTTATTTACACATTCATTGCTTCTTGTATGTGCCCTGACTGGGGATCAAACCTGCAACCTTAGCATATTGGGATGATGCTATAACCAACAAAGGTACCCAGCCAGAGCCAGTAATGCCACTAAATTGTACATTTAAAATGGTTAAAAAGGTGAGCTCTATGTTATATATATTTTACCACAACAATATCAAAATAAATTGAAACTGAAAGGAGAACTGAACATGTTCTTTCTTCTTCTTCTTCTTAACAAAGACAAGACACTTACCTCCCAGTCAGAAAACTCCACTGATATGGATCCTGTTGCTTTCTGCTCCCCAGGAAGTTTTCTCAAGGTTCTTATCATTTTGCATTCTGACACTAAGAACCTACTTGATTTGGGGTTATTTCCAGAATATTGAGTATTATCAAACTTTCATTATCTTGGATGTTCACTGAAGCTCTCTCCTCACAGCTGAGTAAACATTCTTCCCACGGGAAGCCTGACAGATGAAGTGCCCTGGACCTGAGATGTATTTTCACATCAGAACTCAGACACATGTGACAGTTTCCTCCTCTAAGCTCCTTTCTTGAGTAGTTTAGCATGATTCAAGCCTTTACCACCTTCCCTCACCTTCTGGATATTCCTTTTTTTTTTTTTTTTTTTAGTTTAATGATCAGCTTTATTAATTGAAAACAAAATTTAACTCTTTATTAACAGTACTTTAGGTTTCCTAATAACTCACTCAGAAACAAGTATCTATTCCAAGAAAATTGGCCATTAATAAAGATGATATCCTCACAGGAAGGGAAGTAGCGTCCTGGCCTGGAAAAAAGAGGTGGTTCAACTTGGAGAACCAAGCAACACATTCAGGAAAGCTGAACTCTGGTTCCTATTCTATTCTTAATTTAACCAGAAGACCAAAACCTACCCCTCCAATTCATCTCCATGGAAAAGGACAGCTTATAACACCTCCTGAAAACCTCACTGTAATTTAATGAACTCCCAATGGAATATGCTAGGAAAAAGATTTAGACAGAGCAAAATTATTTTGGTACTTCAGGAATTAAATCACTTTGGTTGGGATCCAAAACTAATTCAATTTAGCCTATGTTCTACTTAAAGTTGTGTTAAAGTCAAGTTATTGGATTTAGGGTTTATTTCGCATAGTATTGGCTGATATGTTTGTTGTGTCACTTTAAGAATATATTTAGACTTATTTTTGTGACTCTTGTAATTCACTCTAAATCTCATCTTCACTTGTTCATTTGCTGTTCTTTAAATTCATGCCTCACCCTAGGCCGGAGTTGTTCAGCCTTATCTTTCAACAGGTAATTGGAGTAATTCTTTGTTGAGAGGAGCTGTTCTGTATATAGTAGGATGTTTAGCAGCCTCCCTGGTCTTTGCCCACTAGATGCTAGTAACTCTCCTTCCCAAAAGTTGTGACAACCAAAATGTCTCCAGACATTACCAAATATTCTCTGAGGGGAAAAATTGCCAACACCACCCTGACACCACCTCCCACCCCTCACCCACAGCCCACTGAGAACCACGGCCATATAACTAACACTGAGTAACTACTTCTGACAACACCACCATTCATTCCCTTCATAACGCCTTAATGGCCCCAGTTTGTCTCACCTTCTGTCTTTCAGAATACCTCCCCTGCTCTGAGGAACAGGGTAATTCTTGCCCAAAAGTCACATCTATTGTGTACAACCCACGCAACAGATATTCTTAACAGTATCTAAAAAAGATTCAGTCCCTTAAAAGCCTCATTGTTCCTGAAAATATTTAGCTAGAAATTCTTAAATAGATTTTGAGGTAGGGCTTAAGATGAGGTATAGAAAATCAAAACTGACTAGAAACCTTACCAAAATCCTTTTAGAAAACAAAAAACAAGTTGTGTAACCTTTTCAGAAACCATCACTCACTTCAAATTGTCTTAATCCAATTTTGGTGAGAATTAAAGAGCACGGAAATACTGCTTGTGTGTCAGATCCTATATCATAACCCTCCTGAACTTTCCTAGCAAAAATGGATTATTTTTATAAAGCATTCTTTTCTGTGTGTGGCAAACTTGTCTAATTTCAGTCTGACTGGAAATATTTTCCACATTATTTTCTCCCTGACCCCAACACCAGCTTCGTAAATCTTAGATGGTACTTGAGAAAGTACAATGTGATTTAAAATATTGGAAAACTTGAGATTTCAGGAAACTGATGTAACGTGCTTAATATTTACCTCTCACTTTCAAATCTCCCAGACTGTCTAATGAGCTTTTCAGGGTGTTTCTTCCAATCACTTGCCAAGGTAAATACGGCTGCATTTGGAGGGAGGGAAAGAGGAGACAGACATTTCTATAATTCTGGGTGCTTTCTACTTCTGCCACCTGATTGGGCCTGCAAATGGGGGGAAACATCCATTTGGAGGAAAATAAGGTAAATCTCCTGGTTTTAAATAACCTAACGATACGAACTGAGGAAGTACAGTTTTTATTATATGAAAAGTCAAAGTCCATAAATTCTTTTAATTACGTATCCATTGTGCTTCCCAAGGAAAGATGTAAGCAGACAAAAGTCCAGGAGCTAAAATTTCAGTTTTTGGTCTCAACTACCTATCACAAGGCATTAGTGAACAGGAGCTGAAACTGTGCGCTTAAGCCTAAACATGTATTGTTAAATGTGACATGCTCAATTTATCATTAGTTATGAAGTGAAAACGGATGAATACACATTCAATTTAGTTCAGCAGCTTTCTTCATTTATCACACTCTTTCATCATCCATCATCTTCCCCCACCCTTTTGATTTGAATAAATAACACACTTTCATAAGTTTAATCTAATTAATCATAATTGTAAGGTAATGTTCCCTTAATGAACCATACATCTGATTTTATAAAGTTTGTTGCAATTTTAATAAAATGTGTTCAGATAGAATCTAAAAATGTTCTCTTTGAAGCCAGCCACCTAATCATTTCTTGGCCTAACTCATGTTTCTCAACTCCATGCGGATGTGTGAGCACGCACGCACAGCACTCACACACAAGTGAACTCTTCTAAGGTCGATGAAGATATAACAATACTTAGAATCATTGGAGCATGTTGGCCTTCTATGGAACAACTGTTTCAGTAAATTGGAAAGTGTTCATTGTTTTATGAGATGAGATAGGAAGCTAAGAAAATTAATTGCAGAGTAAAGAAAAAAGTAATAAGGAATAAAGAGGATTCCTCCTCCATTATTATTATGAATATAAAGTCAGACCTTGATGATACCTACAAGACCAGGACAGAAAAAGAAGAATAAATTATCATTTGTGGATAGTAAATTATGGTAAAAATCCCAGAATCTTCTCTTTCTAATATAACTCCAAAGAGTATCTCATAGGAGAGATGTTAGTCTAAAAACTGTTGTAATCTCATATTTTTCTTCATATTTGAGGGAGGGGACTAAGATTAGCTGCCAACATGAGTCTGCACAAGCTTTGGTTTAGGAGGCAAACTGCCACAGAACACTTAAAGCCAGAAGAAGCAATAAAACCATTTTGTTCAAACCCTTTGCTTTAAAAGTGTGGCAACTGAAGCTATAATAGGTTAAGGGACTTTCCCAGGGTCTCAGAAGGAGGTGGCAATAGAATTAAGACTACAACACAATTCCATGGACTAGCATTCCAGCACCCATTCCCAGCTGATCTTGCATTCCCCTCCACATCAAGGAAATTCACAGTCTTCTTCCCTGCTTAATGCCAGTTGCTTTCTCTTTTGTATTAAAAAAAAAGTTGGTCACATTTTAAAAAGAAAAATAGAAGCTCTTTAAAGCCTAGACCATAATATTAATACAAAGTAGCAATCTCATGGCACTTTATAAGCCAAGCGTCACACTGATGATGCCATCAGAGGGAACAAAACCCTCCTGTTGCATCTCTCACTGTCCTCTTGAAAAAGATGAGTCACCTTGTTTCTGGTGGAAGTGTTTCCTCCAACCACAGTGCTTTGATTTCCTGCTGGGGAAAAGCTCTTCTTGACCTACTACCTGCTCTTCACAGTCCTTTTCATGGGTGCTTGGTCTGCTTCTCCTATGCAATCTTGTTAGTGACACTGGCCCCATGGGCTTTAGCTCTCTCCTTGTGTTCCTGGCTTCTAGCCCAGGGTTTTTCTTACATACCCTTCCTCCAGGCAGCAGTGAGACAATGGCCAAACTGAAGAATCAATTAACACTAATATAAAGAATAAGGCCTCTATGCCCTGGCTGGTGTAGCTCAGTGGATTGAGTGCAGGCTTTGAACCAAAGGGTCACCGGTTTGATTCCCAGTCAGGGCACATGCCTGGGTTGCAGGCCAGGTCCCCAGTGGGGGCCATGTGGGAGGCAACCACACACTGAGGTTTCTCTCCCTCTCTTTCTCCCTCCTTTCCCTTATGTCTAAAAATAATAAATAAATAAAATATTTATTTTAAAAAAAGAAAAGAATAAGGCCGCTAGTCATTCCCTCATTTTGTGGTTTAAGGGCTGAAACCATCTAGTGGTCCTGACAACCACCTTGGCAAAATGCTTCTCTACCCTAACACTGATTACAAATTTCATTCATTTTCTACTTTGGAGGTGATCTCATTAGTAACTACTGCACCAGAAATGATCACAAACTCACAAACAAAAACACTCAAACAAGGTTAATTTCTTTTTAAATGAAAAAAATGATAGGGGAGATCAAAGATGGTGGAGGAGTGAGTGGAAGTTACACTAACCTCCCAGGATCAATCTGGAATTACAACAAAAACTGTGGAGAAATCATCCAGAACAAACGACTGAACAATAGTGAGAGTGAAGCCTTATAACCACAGACAGAAGAATCAGCTTGAGCACTTCATGACTGGTAGTGAGTTGTGGTGGAGACACCAGAGGGCTGGCTGGGTGCCCACAGGCTGCAGCTGAAGTACTGAAGGGATATTTAAGCAGCCAGTTGGATCCTTCTGAGAAGTGTGGGTCTAAACCCTAATGTGAGGTACCAGCCTAAGCACCAGAGCCTGAAAAGTACACATAACATCCAACTGTGAAAGCAGTAGGGTTGCTCTCTGCCAGGGATGGTGGCTGGAGAACCAAAGAGCCATTTAAAGGGCCAACACATAAATTTTCATTTGCAGCCACTTACCCTGGGATCAGGCAAAGGGGAGTCAGAGTGGACTAGAGATGCTTGAGGAGAGACTGGGGTCAGTGGCTTTGGAGAGAGAACTGAGAGAGTGACCGCAGGGCTCCCAGTGCTGAGTCATCCCCCATACTGCAGCAGCCATTGAGCTCCAGCGGACCACTTCCCTCCGAGTGGCAGCAGCCTGAGAAGCAATAGTCCCGACCCCAGAAGGGATTCTGCCCTACCCTGTAATGCTTAAGCCTGACTGCTGAGTGCAAAGTGACTAGATTAACAACCGAAGGAGTCAGCCACAGATAGTAGATCCCTGGTGGGCTTGAACAGGCTGCCTAAGGCCAGACAGGATCACCATCTGACATCACCAGAAGAGGATCCAGAAAGAAAAAAACATTGGTAAAGACTAGAGGCTACCAAGATGAAATGCACCATGGTCTTCTCCATGATTTGTGATATTTTCTTCCCTGCATAACTTTTTAACATTGATTTCTTGTCCATCAAGTTTGCGTACATTAAGTTGCTAGATTTTGTATTGTAGTTTATTTCAATTCATATATTTTGCTCCTCCCTTCTCTTACCCCATACTACCTTTTTACTTCCTCTTAAAATTTTCATTTTAAATTTTGCTTTTTCTCTCACTACAACTTGTTTCCATTCTGCACTCCTACTGTTCTCCCCTGTCCAGCCTCTCAAAACCAATTTTCTTGTCAATGGTCAGCTCACATTCTTTTCCTGCTCTTAAAATATCCACATTCTCTCTCCACCTTTAGCAATCTTTTCTCATTGGTTGTGGATAGGGTAGCTGTTGCTTTTTTTTTTTCAATTTTATCTCTAGATAAAATTCACTAACTATATTTCAGATCTCAAATTTTACCATTCCTCTCTCCTACTCTTTTTTACATCTCAAATTTTATTTTTCCCATGTCTTAGCCATTTTTTTCTTTTTTTCTCTTTTATCCCACCCTTTTTTTCCTTTTTCTTTTTCTTTTTATATCAAATTTTAATGTGTCCCTGTGTTAGCCTGGTTTCCATTCCTCACTCTTAGTATTACCTCAAAATCACTTCCCTTTCCTCTAGACATCTCTTATGTTCTCTTTCTTTCTTTTTCCCTCTTATTCCCACCCCACCTATATTAATTTTAGCTCATTTGTTATAGATAGTGTTGTGGTGCATCTTTTTCTCCAATTTGGTTACTATATTTTTATTATTTATTTACTTTTTTCTTTTTCTTTCTCTGTCTCAATTATTTTATTTTATTTAGTACTACACTATACTATAAACCTAATGTTTATATTTAAACCTAATACTAAACACTTCCCTTCTCTTACTTCATTCCAAATTCTTCATTACCTTTTTTGTTTATGATGTATATGTTATTTTCTTTTTTCGCATTGCTCTGATTTCCTACTCTTATTGGTGCTCCTCTCTCTACCCTCTCAAAATCATTTTCTTTCAGTAGATCATCTGATATTTTCTCTCCTTTCTTACAATAGTCTTAATCTCTTTGTACCCTTATTAATACTGGTTCATCTCCTGTTGATAGTGGGATTGTGGGTGGGATTTAATTTTGCAGGTGTGGGTTTGTTTCCTGAGCTGTATGGTTTTGTTCTGGCAGCATCTTCACAACAGAATACAAAACATGGTGAGTGGAGTGACTCTCAGTCAGCCAGCTGGAGGGAAGGACCCACAAAGAACAACCCAACAACATTTAATATCCAATTATCCAGAGAGCCAATATAAATGGAATAAA
>PVJI01020539.1:13532-28942 GCA_004026765.1 Micronycteris hirsuta | reverse complement strand
CCTGGCTGGTGTAGCTCAGTGGATTGAGCGCGGGCTGGGAACCAGACGGTCCCGGTTTGATTCCCAGTCAGGGCACATGCCTGGGTTGCGGGCCAGGTCCCCTATGAGGGCCATGTGAGAGGCAACCATACATTGCTGTTTCTCTCCCTCTCTGTCTCCCTCCCTTCTCCTCTCTCTAAAAATAAATAAATAAAATCTTTAAAAATAAATAAATAAAATAAAATAAAATTTCAAATTTGGCAATTATTGATAGATACAACCCATAAAAACAAAAGTACTTTTTGAGTGTGAAGAGGTTCTGAGACCAAAATGTTTGAGGACTTTTGTTTTACTGAAACAGCATTCCGACCAGGTTCCCTCTCTCCAATCTTGGCCCTCTCTAATCCGCCCTGGCCAAAGTGACTCCCCTGCAAGGCAGCGTTGTTATACAAGTCCCTCAGAGAAAGTCCTCAAGTGGGTCCCCACTGTTCGAGGATAAGATGACAGTCATGGATTTTGACAATCCTCCAACCTCACCTCCTTTTCTTTCTCCCTCCCTCTCAATTCTCCAGCCAGCTGAGTGCCTCACATTCTCTTGTCATATTTGAACACTACCTCTGGAACATTCTTTCCATTCTGTTGGGTCATATTACGTGCTATTATAAGCACAGAAAAGAAACCAACATAAACTGAAGATCAAAGGACATTTATTGGCTCATGAAGCGTTCAGCTCATCAGTAGCTTGGCAGTGTCATCTCTTGCCTATCTTCTCAAAATAGGGTTCATTCTAAAGATGGCTCCCTTAGTGGGCACACACTTCCTTACTGTGCCCAGTAGCTCAGTCTTTCTTTTTAAATATTTCACAGAAAAACAGGGCTTCCCTCTGGTAGGACCACATTAAGTAACTGATCATTGATGACAAACAACTTGAGTTCCCAAAGTCCATAACAGATGACTCCCATGTACTCCCATTGTGTAATGTACTGTCCTATCACTGACACTTTTTGTAGTGAATAGACTGAAACTGCTTGCACAGTTGTCTTCCTCCCCCTTGACTGGAAGCTATATGGGGTCAGCAATTGTGTTTGCCTTGTCTACTGCCATATCCCCAACACCTCATGTAATGAGAGCTAAGTATATGACAGGTACTTGATAAATGTTTATTGATTGGAGAAGAATAGACGAGTAAAGAGGCAAAGCAGTGTTCCAGCAGAAGAGTATCTGGAGCAAGAATGAAGAAAGGTTTCCCCAGCCTCAGAGAGTATGTTAGTCCTTGTTCTGAATTTGTAGATAGCATTGTGGTGATTATTCCTGATTATTCAAATACTTCATATCTTACTTGGAAGCTTTAGAGAAGATGCAATCAAATTCGATTCAGAGATTTATATCAGTCTGGTCAAAATATTTTATTTTAAGGGTTTTTTTATTATAAAATTAATTGTCGTACATTTTTAGATTATATTTTAAAATTATCTGAGGAGTTTTGATAAACACAGGGAGTATAATTCTGAATTTCACATTTTTATCCTTTCTTCATATCATATCCTAAGAATTACTTTAGATTTCAGGAACCCTTCCCCCCTTTTATTTTTGTATCACCTTGAGAAGACTTTTTCAGTTGCCTTGAATACCTTGGTGAACATGTTGATCATATGAATATGAGGAAAGATCAGACTTTCTTTTTTAACTGCATGTTAAGTACTCTGCCAACACTTTGGAAAAAATCTAACCTGAACACTTAAAGGTATAGCTCCAGATATAATGAGTTTTAGCCGATATGAAAAAAAAACTGTCTATTTTTCTTGAATACTTTTTGATTATTTCAGTTATACCTAATAAATTTTTTAAAATATTTACTATTCAGGTCCTGTTATCACTCTCCTGATCTAAAAAAAAGAAAAATGAAAAGGCAGTTTCAGATTAATAAAGTCATAAAAAGCCTTTCATAGAAAAATCTTAGTTTCAAAAAATAATTTAATATCTTCACAAAACAGATACAAAAAATGCTTCTGGAATCAGATTACATGTGACATGTTTTATATAGTTCACATCATTGATCCAAACTCAATTAAATCTAAAATGTCAGAATCTGCTGTCAAGCCCCAACTGTGCTGCTCAGCTGAGCCTCCCTTCCCAGAGGAACCCCTAAGATTTTGGCTCCTCAGTTAGCCCCATGTGGAACCGTTAAAGGCAACCATGTGTGTCCCTGAGAAGACCTAGCTGAGACGCCCTCTGATGATCTGAGTTTTTATGAAGCCCCCTCTTTTTTTTTCCTTTACATAGAATTTATTGGGATGACACTGGTTAAGAAAATTATACAGGTTTCAGGTGCACAATTCCACAACACATCACTGTACTGTGTGTTCATCACCCCAAGTCAAGTCTCCTTCCATCACCATTTATCCTCCTTTTACCCTCCTCCATCTTCCCCTGGAAATTCCCACACAGTTTTCTGTGTCCATGAATTTTTTTTTCCTCCATTACTCCACCCTCCCCCCAGTTACCTAGCACCCCCCTCCCAATGGCATGAAGGCCCATCTTGACATTAGCAAGGCAACCCAGTTTATGTCCAGTGTGAGTCTTGGATGGTTTTGCAAAACTGAAATAAAAACTTGGTGAGTGCATTAACAATGTCTCTTGTGTTCCGTATTTCTGATGCTTTCACATTTGGGGCTTTGCTGACACTGGAGAGACTGCTGCTCCCAGGATAGCCAATTCCAGAGAGAGTAAAGGCCTTGGATATGCCTGAAAACATAACCCTCATACAAATCAACTCATCCAGGCATACACACCCCACTTCCTCTATCAGGTCTCGCACATTGATCAACTGTCCACCTGCCCTAGTTACTGCAGGGACAGATGCCAGACAAGCGAGGACAGTCCTTGTGGCCCAGAGCCTACTGAAATTATTCAAGCTGGCCAACCTTGGGCCTGCTCACCCTGCCTCACCCATTCCTTCCTGTGAAAACCACAGTAGAGGTTCTTGCCCAGAGCTCCCCCCTCCCTCTTCCTCCTGACTGACCCTGGTGGTCCTGAGCGGCATAGCAGGCCCTTCCTCTTTGGAACTGTAAGAAACTATATTTTCAATGGCAGTTGTTTCCTAACCAGTTGGCTTCACAGTACGTCATATTTTCTATTAACACATTAAATTTTGAAACAGCAAAAGTCGTAGCTTATCTCATCCAGCATCTTCATGGAAGGACATTAGATAAAGAGAATCATTCAGTAAGTCAGCTCCATCTTTACAAGCTTGGACTGGACTTTAAGAGGGACTAAACTGGACAGATCAGGCCCAGTTCTAGTGGATGTCTCCCTCCCACACCCCACAGCATTCAATTGAGCAGCTTCTATCCTCTAAACACCTTTTCACCTATTCCCAGTTAGTGACACATTCAGGTCTTTTTTCATTTTGACCTTAATGACAATCCCCATCTGGCTGAGTCAGGGACAACTGTCACAACAACACTTGTAAGAGGCATGCACATTTCTGTCAAAGCTCCCACCAAGTCCTGGGGCTGATTGGGAGAAATTCATTGCTAGTATCTGTGACTGAGTGGCTGTTCTCACTTCCCATGATGTCTCCCAGAAATAACTGGCCATGTCTGTTCTCACTTTGGGATGAAGACCCTGCATCCCCAGTGGATAGTATGCAATAGTAACCTTACTGGGGCAAATACTTCACAGGAGAAATGAGGTCAGCCAAAGGACCCAGGGCAGGTCCTGGCTCCATCCTGTATCAGCAGAAGGGAGCCAGCATTGTTGTCTCCAGTGGGAAAGGCACTTTATGGGTGCTGTTTAATTTCAAACTCAAAACCCCCCCGCAAATTCACTATTTTATTTCAATCATGGAGATGAAGAAATTAAAGCTAAGAAAGACTAAGAAAGTGCCAGAGTTACAGGGTTAACAAGAAATTAAACAGGGATTGGAACTTGGGTCTGTTTTGAGCCAAAGTCCTTGTTCTCATCGCACACAGAATGCCCTAATGGTAGGTGACCTTGGGCCCAAACAGTGCACACTAACAAGTGTGGGAAGAGTGCAAACTTGGTCTCTTAATTCCTCTGAAATTCAAACCTACTTCCTAAGGATGTGGCGAGCATCAGATAAGACAGGAAAACCACTTTGCAAAGTAAGTCATACTCCCTTATAAATACATTTATTATAAGGATGTCACAAAATGTATCAGCCTAGGTTCTCCACGCAGTACCCATGGCAGACTTCTGCATATGCTTCATGCCACCAGCAAAGGCTAGCACAGCTCCCTGGTTGCAAGGCTGTAATTTGCCAAGGATCATTGGTCTATGCCATGCTTCTGGTCAGATAGAGACCAGTGCCGCTGTCTTTTAATTGCATGTGTTTGAAGCCACAGCTAATTCAGGACAAACTAAAACATTTGGAAGCAATCCCACAGCAGCAGAGCATCTGACAGTATACCAGGCAGTGCCACGTTACATAAAACCACCAAAAGCAGAGGAAACAGAAAACAGCAGTGTAACTAAGGCCTAACTTTTCTCAAAGACCAGATTCAGATATGACTGTTATTATTCCATTCAAAGAAGAAATCAATTACTTTTTCATAAGACCTTCTGGAAATCATCTAGACATGGCTCACATCTCACTGATATTTAATGTTAAGAAGGCACAAGGGCTGGGGAAAAATTGTGTGACAGTGTTGGATAAAAGTTTGTCTAATACATAGGTGAATGAATGACTCAGCTAGGATATGAAGACAGTCCCTGACTCTCTGAGGAACTCTACATTGGCACATTAGTAATTTGTTCTGTCTAAAAGGTGCTACCAAGAACTTCCTCCTGTGTTAGTAAGGCATATTCCAGTTCAGCAAGTGGACTGTCTTCCTTTAATTAAATATCAGTGGTTCTCCCTTGTTCACTATCTTATTGAAATGATTAGATGAAAAGTCAATCATCATGTATCCTTTGAACTAAAGTAGTCTTTTTTATAAGAATATATTTTCTATGTTTCAAACTCATATTCAGGGAGTTCTGGCCAAGATGGAGGTGTAGGTAGAAACCCTTCCCTTCCTCACACAACCAAAAGGAGGATAAAAAACAATCTAAAATAATAAACAACCAAAATGCCAGAAAATCAAACTGAATGGAACTCTGACAACCAAGGAATTAAAGAAACAGTCAACCAGACCTATCAGACCAGTGAGATGGTCAGACAGAGAGAACCGTGGCAAGGCAGTGGACCTCGAGAGCAGGGTTGACTGAACAGGGAACAGAGACTCAGAGGTGACTGTGGACCTTGCAGGTGTTTGCCATGGTAGGAGAAACTCCCAGTCTCATACGAGAGTTCATTGGAAAGTACGGATAGAGCCAAGCAATCAAGCTACATTGTTCCCTCTCTGACCCCTCCCCCACAGACAGCGCCACCACTCAGCAAAGAGGATTGCTCCACCCTGGTGTATACCTAAGGCCCCACCCCCTTACAACTTAACAGGTGTGCTGAGACAAAGAAATATGGCTCAAATGAAAGAACAGAGCAAAACTCCAGAAAGAGAGCTAAGCAATGAAGAAATAGCCAACCTATCTGATGGAGAGTTCAAAGCCCTGGTAATCAAAATGCTCACAGAACTGATTGAGCTTGGTCAAAAAATGAAAGAACAAATGAAGGATACCCAAAGTGAAATAAAGCAAAATATTCAGGGAACCAACAGTGACAGGAAGGAAACCAGACTCAAATCAATGATTTGGAACAAAAGGAAGAAATAAACATCCAACCGGAAGAGAAGGAAGAAACAAAAATTCAAAAAAAGGAGGAGAGGCTTAGGAACCTCTGGGAAAGCTTTAAACATTCCAATATCTGAATCATAGGAGTGCCAGAAGGCGAAGACCAAGACCAAGAAATTGAAAATGTATTTGAACAAGTAATGAAGGGAAACTTCCCCAATCTGGTGAAGGAAATAGACTTTCAGGAAGCCCAGGAAGCCCAGAGAGTCCTAAAAAAGTTGGACCCAAAAAGGAACACACCAAGGCACATCATCATTAAGTTACCCGAGATGAAAGATAAAGAGAGAATCTTAAAAGCAGCAAGAGGAAAGGAGAGGGTTACCTACACAGGAGTGCCCATAGATCAGGTGATTTCTCAAAGGAAACCTTACTGGCAAGGAGGGGCTGGAAAGTAGTATCTGAAGTCATGAAAGGCTAGGACCTAAATCCAAGATTACTCTATCCAGCAAAGCTATCATTTAGAATGGAAGGGCAGATAAAGTGCTTCCCAGATAAAGTCAAGTTAAAGGAGTTCATTATCACCAAGCCCTTATTATATGAAAAGTTAAAGCGACTTATCTAAGAAATAGAAGATCAAAGCCTATGAACAGTAAAAATGACAACAAACTCACAACTATCAACAACTGAACCTAAAAAAAAAAAAAGAAAAGAAAAGAAAAACAACGAAAACACAATCAAGCAAACAAGGAACAGAATCAGAGAAACGGTCATCACATTGAGGGATTTCTGTGGGGAGGGGGAGGGGAGGAATGGGGGGAAGGTATAGGAAATAAAAAGCATAATTGGTAAACATAAAATAAACTGGGAGAGGTTAAGAATGGTATAGGAAACAGAGAATTCAGAGAGGTTATAAGTATAACCCAGGGACATGAACTAAGCAGGGGAATGCTGAAGGGTTGGGGGTTGCAGGGCAGAGGGGGGATAAAGGGGAAAAATTGGGAAAACTATAATAGCATAATCAATAAAATATACTTTTAAAAAAACCTCATATTCAGACTCAGGAGGTTCTCTGTAGATAATTGTCGTGAAGAACACATTATTTAATGATGTTTATGTATTACATTTAGACCCCTGAGATGTGGGGGTCTAAATCCCAGGTTGGGTTCCCCAGCTTAGAGCACCAATAACATCTGGCTGTGAAAATCAACAGTGCTTCTGTCTGCCAGGGAGATATGGCTAGAGATGCAGAGAGCCTCTTAAAGGGCCAACACATACAATTTCATTTTCAGCCACTTACCCTGAGCTCCGCAGAGGGAGGGCAGAGTGGACTAGAGATAAATGAGGAGAGTCTGGGATTGGTGTCTGGGAAAGAGCTGAGAGAGCTAAAGGGTCAGCCACCAGGATCCCTGTCCTCAGTCATTCCCAAACTGCAGAAGCCATATTTCTCAGGCAGGGCACTTTCCTCCAGGTGGCATCAGACTGGGGGAACCAATAGCCCCACCTGCAGGAATCCATCATGTCCCACCCTGTGGGGCTTAATCTGGTTTGTAGAGGAATACAGATGTAGGCATTTTACTGATTAAGCCTAACAGAAAGTGGGTAGGTAAAGGCAGATCTCTGGGAGCTTTGAGACTTTAGCTGATCCTTCCCTGGGCCTGGTGCTGGTAAAAGTCAACCGTGGTGGCAACTTGGTTCTTTCTGCACTCACCCAGGCCAACCAGAAGTAGCCAAAAACTGTGAATCACTGATAGCTCCAAACAGATGGCCCAGAGCCAGTCACAGGCAGCATCTGACATAAGACTGCACCAGAGTTCTTGCAGATCTACATAACACACAGAAACAAACACAAAGAGGCAGTAAAAATGGGAAGACAAAGAAACAGGTGCTAAATGAAAGAGCAATAGAATTTTCCAGAAGCAGAACTAAATGAAATGGAGACAAGAAGTTTATCAGATATAATGTTTAGAGCAATGATCATAAGCATACACAACAGCATGAAAAAAGACATAGAAACTATAAAAAAGAACCAGTCAGAAAAAAAGAATGTAATATATGAAATAGATAATACACTAGGAGGAATAGACAGTAGGTTAGGTCAAGCAGAGGACTGAATCAGCGATTTGAAAGACAAGGGGATAAAAACCACTCAAGTAAAATAGCAGAAAATAAATAATTTTTTAAAATGAGGAAAGTTAAAGAAACCGATGGGACAACATGAATCATTAACAACATCCACATCATAGGGATATCAGGAAGAGAAGAGAGTGAGCAAGGGATCAAGAACCTATTTTAAGAAATAATGACTGAAAACTTCAGTAACCTGGTAAAGGAAAAAGACTCACAAGTCCAGAAAGCACAGATGGACCCAAAGAGGCCCATATCAAGACACATCATAATTAAAAAGGCAGAGCTTAAAGACAAGGAGAGAATCTTAAAAGCCACAAGAGAAAAGCAGTTAGTTACCTACAAGGGATCTCCCACTAGACTGTCATCTGATTTCTCAGTGGATGCATTTCAGAGCAGAAAGAATTGGTATGAAATATTGAAGGTGATGAAAAGCAAAGACCTATAACCAAGGCTACTTATCCAGCAAGGCTATCGTTTAAAATTGAAGGAGAAATAAAGAGCTTCCCAGAAAAGAAAAAGCTGGAGGAGTCTTTTAACACCAAACCAGTATTGCAACAAATGTTAAAGGTCTGCTTAAAAATGAAGAAGGAAGAGGAGGAGCAGAAAACAGAGGAAAATAGTTAAACAAATAAAAAGACAATGCATACATATCTATAGTCACTTTAAATGTACATGGCTTTAATGCTCCAATCAAAAGACACAGGCTACACGAATGGATAAGGACCCAAGATCCATATATAAGCTGTCTCCAAGAGCCCACCTGAGAACAAAAGATACACACAGACTAGAAATAAAGGGATGGAAAAAGATATTTTATGCAAATGGAAAGAAAAAAACTCGAGGTAGCAATGATTATATCCAACAAAATAGACTTTAAAACAAAGCTATAGTAAAAGACTAAAAAGGACACAACATAATGATAAAAGAATAAATCCAACAAGAGGATACAACCCTAGTAAACATTTATGCACCCAACATAGGACCACCTAAATATGTAAAGTAAATTTTGATGGACATAAAGAGAGAGATCAATAAAAATATAGTCATTATTGGGGATTTTAACACCCCATTGCCTTCAACTGTTAGAACATCCAGGCAGAGAATCAACAAGGAGACAGCACCCTTAAATGACACACTAGATCAAATGGGTTTACTTGATATCTACAGGGCCTTTCACCCCAAAGCAGCAGAATATACATTCTTTTCAAGTGTACATGGAACGTTTTCTAGGATAGACCACATATTAGGACACAAAACAAGTCTCAATGATTTTAAGAAGATTGAAACCATATCAACTATCTTATCTGACCATAATGTTATCAAATGAGAAATCAATCCGGAGAAAACAGAATGAAAAAACAAGCAGACATGGTAGCTAAATAACACATTATTAACAATGACTGAATCAACAATGAGATCAAGGAATAAATCAAAAGATACCTTGAAACAAATGAAAATGAAAACACAGCAATCTAACATCTGTGGGACACAGAAAAAGCAATCCTGATCAAGAAAAAAAGAGAGAGAACCCAAATCAATAAAATCAGCAGTGTAAGTAGAGAAATAACAACTAAAACCAAAGAAATACAAAGGATCATTTAAGGTTCCATATAAATTTTTGAAGTGTTTGTTCTATATCTGTGAAATACACCATTGGTACTTTGATAGGGATTGCATTGAATCTATAAATTGCTTTGGGGAGTATGGACATTTTGATGATGTTGGTTCTTCCAATCCATGAGCATGGTATATGTTTCCATTTGTTTGTGTCTTCCTTGATTTCTTTCTTCAATGTTGTGTAGTTTTCTGAGTACAGGTCTTTTACCTCCTTGGTTAGGTTTATTCCTAGGTATTTTATTTTTCTTGTTGCTATATCAAATGGGACTTTTTCCTCATTTCTGTTTCTGACGTTTCATTGTTGGTGTACGAAAATACCTTTGATTTCTGGATATTGACTTTGTATCCCGCTGTTTTGCCAAATTCACTTATTACGTTGAGTAGTTTTTTGGTGGAGTCTGTAGGGTTTTCTATGTACACTATCATGTCATCTGCAAACAATGATAGTTTTACTTCCTCCTTTCCAACTTGGGTGCTTTTTATTTCTTTTTCTTGTCTGATTGCTGTGGCAAGGACTTCCAATACTATGTTGAATAGAAGTGGTGAGAGTGGGCATCCTTGTCTTGTTCCTGATCTTAGCGGTAAAGTTTTAAGTTTTAGTCCATTGAGTATGATGTTGGCTGTAGGTCTCTCGTATATGGCCTTTATTATGTTGAGGAATGATCCCTCTATTCCCACTTTGCTAAGTGTTTTTATCAGAAATGGGTGCTGTACCTTATCAAATACTCTTTCCGCGTCTTTTGATACTATCATGTGACTTTTGTCTTTCGTTTTGTTTATGCGATATACTATGTTTACTGATTTGTGAATATTGCACCATCCTTGCACCTCTGGCATGAATCCCACTTGATCATGGTGTATGATCTTTTTAATGTATTGCTGGATGTGGTTTGCCAATATTTTGTTGAGGATTTTAGCGTCTATGTTCATCAGAGGCATGGGCCTAAAGTTTTCTTTCTTTGTTACGTCTTTTTTTTTTAAGATTTTATTTATTTTTAGAGAGAGGGGAAGAGAGGGAGACAGAGGGGGAGAGAAACAGCAATGTATGGTTGCCTCTCACATGGTCCTCATTGGGGACCTGGCCTGCAACCCAGGCATGTGCCCTGACTGGGAATCGAACCGGGACCCTTTGGTTCCCAGCCCGCACTCAACCCACTGAGCTACACCAGCCAGGGCTCTTTGTTATGTCTTTATCTGGTTTTGGGATTAGGATGATGCTGGCTTCATAAAAAGAGTTTGGGAGTCTTCCATCTTCTTGGATTTTTTATAATAGTCTTGAAGGATAGGGGTTAGCTCATCCTTAAATGCTTTATAAAATTTCCCTGTGAAACCATCCAGCCCAGGAAAAAAAAGCCAGGGTAGCAATACTCATATCAGATTAAATAGACTTCAAAAAAAAGGCCATAAAAAGAGACCCAGGAAGTCACTTCATAATACTCAAGGGAAGAATTCATCAAGAAGACATAAACATTGTAAATATATATGCACCCCACATAGGAGCACCCAAATACATAAAGAAAATCTTGGAGGACTTCAAGAAAGATATTGACAGCAACACAGTTATACTAGGGGATTTCAACACCCCACTGTCAAAAATAGACATATCTTCCAAACAACATATCAACAAAAATATTGTGGCATTGAAAAATGCCCTATATCAAATGTACTTAACTGATATATATAGAGCCTTTCACCCCCAAAGAAGCTAAATACACATTCTTTTCAAATGCACATGGAACATTTTCAAAGCTAGACCACATGATAGGACACAAAACAAGCCTCAACAAATTCAAGAAAATTGAAATCATACCAAGCATTTTCTCTGACCACAAGGGACTGAAACTAGAAACCAACCTCAAGGTAAAAACTCAAAAACACTCAAACTCATGGAGATTGAATAGCATGCTATTAATCAATGAATGGGTCAAGAATGAGATTAAGGAAGAAATAAAAAAATTTCTGGAAACAAATGAAAATGAACTCACAACAATCCAAAACTTATGGGACACAGCAAAAGCAGTTCTGAGAGGGAAGTTCATAGGGATACAGGCCTACCTAAAAAAAATAGAAACATTTCAAGTAAACAACCTAACTCTACGCCTACAAGAACTTGAGGAACAACAACAAAGACAGCCCAGAGCAAGTAGAAGGAAGGAAATAACCAAGATCAGAGCAGAATTAAATGACATAGAGACTAAAAGCACAATTCTAAGGATCAATAAATCCAGGAGCTGGTTCTTTGAAAAGATAAACAAAATTGACAAGCCTTTAAGCAGACTCATCAGAAAAAAAGAGAGAGGACACAAATAAACACAATATGAAATGAAAGAGGAGAGATTACAACTGATACCACAGAAATACAAAGGATTGTAAGAAATTCCTACAAAGAACTTTATGCCAAGAAATTTGGAAACCAGGTGAAATGGACAAATTTTTAAAAAAACATAATCTTCCAAATCTATTTGTTTATTTTTCATTCAATGAACATTTTAAAACTTATAGTATCTTCCTTTTTTTAATGGAATTATACAGTATTTGTCTTTTTGTGACTGGCTTTTTTCACTTAGCATAATGTCTTCAAGGTTCATCTACATCATAGCATGTGTCAGAATTTCCTTCCCTTTTCAGGCTGTGTAATATTCCATTGTGTGTACATACTACATTCTGTTTAACCATTCATCTGTCCATGAACACTTGTGTTGCTTCCACCTCTTGACTGTTGTGAATAGTGCAGCTCTGAATGTGGGTATGGAGTGTGGCTTTGATGAACAGGTGAGCACAAGGCCTTGATTCCCATAGTTTATGAAGGTAAGGAAGGATGTTGGGTACCCAGATCAGTAGGGGGATATTTTCTCACATGGCAAGATGTCTGGATGTATGTAGGTCTGTTGTATCAGCCACTTAGCATGTCATGAAGGACCCATCTTTGTACTTGTGTATTGTCGTATTTAGTGTGTTGGCTTTGGGGGCTCATGCTCAGCCCTTGTCCTTGCTAAGTGACTGTCACAGCTACACACTTGATAGTGTTTGAGAAAAAAGAAGTGAGACCTGGGTAGTGGCCAACCAGGGTGGTCCCTTTCCTCAGGAACACAAAAGCTTTCTGAAGACCCTAGCAGACTTCCCTTCATGTCCCATCAAGTCCCCATGGTCAACACAGAGGCTGGGAAGAGTGACAATTTTTTAGTGTTGAGAAAGCAGCTAGAATGAAGGATTTGGGAGTGGCTGCTGGGTCAGTCAGTGACAATATCTGCATCAGCTACACTAATTCCATTGGCATCTTGGGGCCACCCATCTGGTACCTCTTCTGCCTTCTGAACCTCCACATGGGCATTCCTAGATTTTCAGCAACTGCTCAGCACCCAGCAGCTCTCAGCTACTGCCAGAGCCAGCTTCATGAGCCCCTGGCTCAGAAATGTACTTGGTTTAATACTCTGATGTCATAGTCTTGAAACGCTTAATGGCTGTTGAACAAAGGGTCTCGTATTTTCATTTCACACTGTTCTCTACAAAGTATGGAGCTGGTCTTGTCAACTGCTGATGGTGCTAAGGTGATTGTTCTGAAGTCCAGAGTACCTTTAATTTTCCATATAGTTAGATCTTAGAGAAGCAAAGGCCTCTATCTGTACCTGCATTCTCCCAGTGAACCAACCCTTGGTGAATAAGTCTATACGCTCCCATCCCTCTGGGCCAAACATTCGCAGGTATATGCATGCTTACCTCTGGGGGTTTCTAAGTGAAGGGTACGATTCCATTGGAAAAGGAAAAGAAGGTCTGATTTTGTGTCTGTCTTGTTAGTAATTAATTAGAATGCAATATAAGACACGGTAAAATGTCATGTCAAATAAACTTATTTTTTGTTTCTGAAAGTTTAATTTTTTTCCATTGTCATTTAATCCCCTTATACCCCTCACCCTCAATATTTTGTTTTTGAAATATGTTGCAAATACTTTCTACCAGTTTATTACTTGACCTTTAACTTTGATCATAGTCTAGCATACTATACATAAATTCTAAATTTTCTTGTGACTTAATCTGATAATCTTTTCATTGGTTTGAGACACACACATACACAAATGGTTTTTATTTCCAATGCAGAGGTTTCTGGTCCAGCAACCCTTCCTGGCTGCTTTCCTTCAGGCAATGACTCAGGGACCTTCAGCCTTTTTATGGTGTCCCTGCCATGCCAGAGTCCTTCACTTTGCCATGAGGGCACAGACCACAATGCTCAGAGGCCAGCAAGGGCCAGCTGGGCTGGCACATGTCACTGGCTGCCGCATCCACCAGCCAGAGCTCACTCACATGTCCCTGCCCAGATCCAGAAAGGGCTCGGAAGTGTGGTGTCCTGTGCACCCAGAAGAATCAGGGTGAAGTTGGGGCTTGTCTGCCGGTGCTCTTCCTTTCTTGCTTGCTTAGAAAATCCTTCCCCATCTTCAGAGGGCTGAAATGTTTCTCCTAGACTAACTTCCACAGTTTTTAGTCAGTGTCCCCTCTTTTATCAATGTGCAGTTTATTTTTTAGAATATTGTAAATGTCTCATTGGATTGCTACTTATCTCAATACCTTTGGCTGAATAGTCCCCTTTCTGCTCTCTTGATATACCTCTCTTTGCCCAGTTGTACTGAGATGTAATTGATATATAACATTGTATTAGTTTCAGGTGTATAACATCATGATATGATATTTGTATATGCTGTAAAATGATCACCAAAAGATGTTTACTTAACATCCATGACCTACGGAGGACTTCCTAAGATGGCGGCATAGGTGAATGCACAGTGCCACCTCGCACAACCAAACAAGGGAAAAAATCAGAAATTTATACAACCAAAAACAGCCAGATCTGACAGAAAATCCTATTGAGAGGAAGTCCGACAACCAAGGAATTAAAGAAGATACATTCATCCAGTCTGGTGAGTGGGGAGGAGCAGGGTGGAGGGAGAGCGCTCAGCGACCCTGCGGCAAGCTGGTGAGCAGACGGCAGGACCGCGATTGGAGGGGCGGTTCCCGCGGGCCTGCAGCACACCGAGAGACGGGGGTGCCTAACTGAAGCACGGCCAGCGCCTGGCTCATCCGGACCCAGCGGGCCGAGACTGTTGGACCGGGCAGGTCTGCATTCTCGTGCAGACGGACCGGGAGAGAAAGCAGGGCGCAACCCATCTGCGCAGAGTGAGAGCACCTGTCGGGGGTGGGGAGCCGGCGGCGGGAGGAACTCCCGGCCTCACAGGAGAGTTCTCTGGGGAGACCCGAGGGGGATTGGAGCTGTGCAGCCCGTACACCGACACGGAGCGACCCCCAGAGCTGGCGCAGAGGGGCTCAAATCGCTTGCAGGAGGCGGTGTGGGCGCGGAGAGCGGAGAAGGCGCCATTGTGCGCTCAGGTCCCGCCCCCCACAGGCTACGTCCCTGCACAACTACCGTGAGTTTCCCTGCCCAGGTGAACCCCAAGGTTCCGCCCTCCTTACAGTAACAGGCTCACCGAGGGGAAAAAAATGGCCCAAAGAAAGGAACAGATCAAAGCTCCAGAACTAACCGACCAAGAGATAGCCAACCTATCAGATACATAGTTTAAAACCCTTGTAATAAGGATGCTTTCAGAATTCGACGAAAAATTATCGAAATTGCTGGAACAAATGAGGAGAGATCTGCAGGGAGCCAATAGAGATAAGAATGAAACTGGGACTCAAATCAACAGAGTGGACCAGCAGAAAGAAAAAAACATCCAACCAGAAAAGAATGAAGAAACAAGAATTCAAGAAACGGAGGAGGGGCTCAGAAACCTCCAGGACATCTGTAAACAGCCCAACATAAGGATCATAGGGCTGCCAGAAGGAGAAGAAGAAATCCTAGGAATTGAAAACTTATTTGAACACATAATGATGGAGAATTTCCCGAAGCTAGCGAAGGAAATAGATTTTTGGGAAGTCCAGGAAGCTCAGAGAGTCCCCAAGAAGTTGGACCCAAAGAGGAACACACCCAGACACATCATAATGACATTACC